>JAZHYW010051767.1:0-16274 GCA_037355805.1 Ixodes ricinus
CGTACTTGAAACGAAGTTGAAATATATTGAATATGAATATTCATTTTGTATTCATTCTGTATTATTTTGTCCACATTCGAAATATGCGCGTAAGGTATTCAAAATATATCATAAATATTAATCAGAAAATATTTTAGATATACCAAAAATATAATTCCTTCCCCCTCAAGATGCCATTTGTGTATTAAAAACCGGCTACACAATTTTTTTATTTTGGATTTTGTTAGTAAATGGTGTCCCTGTGGTATTTGAAGGCACTACTAAATACATCCCACAACTACACATTAGAAACGAACACAAACACAAACACCATGACGCACTGAACACCTGAATCACAGTCCCGTTGACTGCTCTAGAGCCTTATATAGCCTACATATTGAAAGTAATCATTTGGCCGGTGACCACCTCTGCACTTATTAAGGTTCCAAGTATTCGATCTTCTCCTCGGGAGTCTGTCAAAGGGGAAACAGTGTTTTGAAGTTCGTGGACGATATCTCTTACTAAGAAGCATTGGTACAACTAATAATAATTCGGCGCAGTCGCTAAAACAATATCCACAAAAACGGCTCCTAGAAGAAATGTTATTGCTTCTCTGCATAGCACCACTCAGGACGAAGCGAGTCAAGGCAGTTTCTTCACTTTAAAATAGTTATTTTGCTTTTCTTTACTAGTTGACTATTTAATATGGTCATTAACGTCACTATATTAAAGTCACTACTCACATCACGTACAATGGTGAGTATACACATTCAGTGAACTAACATTGTGCTAACACAACCACGCCAAACATATCTGCTCACAGCACTTGCTGAAGCTTTCCAGCATCAGCAAGTGTTGTGGTTGTAGTTCCCGAACCCCGTTTGTGATTGGTGTGCAAGAAACTCATCAGGTGTGTTCTTGATAGAAAAAAGGAAACAATAACATAAACTGGGCTGATTTATCAGTGCGATGCTGCACAACTCAATTGACAAACTAATCAAATGTTGTATTTAGGCACTTCAGTGTACTCCACATCTGCTTGAAGTGAACTTCTGATAGGTGAGCTTTTCAATACTTTGGTAGTTTAAGTCAAACTACCAAAGTATTGCAGTCAAAGATACTTAGAGTATAACACAACAGTATTTACGATTTCCAGATATTTTAAGAGTATTCTGCACATATTTTTGATCGCTGCATTTTTATTAGGGTTGGAGTATATTTTGCATGAAATAAATAAATATTTTAAGAAATCTATGTGAAAGGTATTTTGTGCCTACTAATTTAGTATTTACATATTTCAGAACGCATGAAGGGAACTTCAAATGTAGTTTAAATAAAGGTATTTTAAAAGATTTTCAGAAATATATTTTAGTACTAAGTAAAAAAAGAAGTGTATATTTTCGGTCTATTTTTTGTGTACTTACAATTATGAACTGTACTTCAAATACACTCAAATTAGAATGTGGTATATTTCAAACTTCTTAGTTTCCGCTATCGGTATACATATTCACATTCCACGGAAGCTTCGGCTACCAAGAGTTAGAACGGCGTGACGACAGCGACACTTACACTCCCTCGTGCTTTTTTTGTCGGAACTTCTACGACCAACTGCCAGGGTCGCGACATCTGACTGCGTGACTCTTCGGCTCTCGTGACGTAACTCGTTGCCACTTCGGTACCACGTTTTGATGTACGGGCGGCGTAAGACCCTAAACACACCAGTCCCACACGTGCTCTGGGCACCATAGTAATGCTGAGCGCAAGTTCGTCTGCTTCCTTTTGCAGGGGTTGTGGTGATGTCGAAACGCCGAGCTCTGATTAGCTCTGGTTGGAGGATAGTGGGTAGACCTGAAAGCAAGTGGCCCTGAGGTCAACGCTTGTACCCAGACCAGGCGGTACCCAGACGGCCCTAGTCTGGGTACAAAACCCAGACCAGGCGGTCTGGGTTTTGTACCCAGACCAGGCGGAGTTTTCGGTCACGCACCAGTCACCTAGTTGTCTTTGGAGAATTGTGTTTGTCCTTTTTCCCCCTTGTTTTCCTTTTCCATGGATCATTTTTGTCATTCTTGTCCAGCTCGTTTGCACCTTTGCATTTAATTTCATTACAATCATAACGTTAGAAATACAAGCCTTTCATCCTTGGTGGTGTTCGACTGGTGGCGACTGATAAATCCTGTTAGCCCTACTGACGTCTAACCCTTGGTTAGGTCAGTTGGTAGAGCGCTCCACTGTAAATTGAGAGCTAGCGGGTTCGATACCTGGACGAGGTTGATTTTTTTGGTGGCGCACCAGTCACCTAGTTGTCTTTGGAGATTTGTGTTTGTCCTTTGTCCCTCTTGTTCCCCTTCTCCAAGGATTATTTTCATCATTCTTGTCCAGCTCGTTTGCACCTTTTTATTTAATTGCATTATAATTATCACCTTAAAAATGCAAGCCTTTCAACCTTGTTGTTTGCTAGACTGGTGGTGGCTGATAAAACCTGTTTGATCTACTAACACCTAACCCCTAGTTAGCTCAGTTGGTAGAGCGCTACACTGGAAATGCGGAAATCCCGGGTTCGGTACCCGGACGAAGGCGCATTTTTTCGTTCGCTCACGAGTCACCTTGCTGTCTTTGGAAATTTCTCGTTTGTCCTTTGCCTCTCGTGTTCTCCTTTTACAGGGAATATTTTCATCATTCTAGTACAGGACGCCTGCACCTTTACATTTATTTGCATAATAATCCTACTTTTTTTTCCTTGAAGAAACATTCCTCAGCACGGCCACCTACGTGCTGCATACTCTGAAAACATTGTATTTCCATTGCTCTTTACGCTCGAAGTGGTTTTCGGTTACTGCTATATCTCTGGCAGACTGAGAAAAAGCTTACGATTTCTAGCGTGCCAAACTTCTGCAGAACAGGCTTACACCGTCTTCTCCAATGCACGTACAAAATGAACGCTTGTGAGCCTACTTTACTTTATTTTATTACGCAAGTCATAGAGTAAGTAAAAACTAGCACAAATACAAAGAAGGGTATGAATGACAAAATAAAAAGTCAATTTTATTATAAATTAAACTTGATTAGTTTTTCGGATAAAGATGATCATAAATTGAGCTTCATTAGTCACGTGCGAAAAACATAATATTTCTGACCGCCGTTACTTTGGCATTGGACGCTTCTTGAATGGTATTAACGACTCGTAGTTTCGGCTGCGTTTAGGCTTAAGGGGAAGCAAATTATGGTATTCGCCATATTCAAATTTTGCTCATGTAAAATTAAATTTTATTTGTAAAAAAAAAAAAGAAAATTTACGCTCGTTACAACTTTGTTGCTGGTTACGACAACCAGCAAGATTTCAAAGTTGTAGGGTGATAATGCCGCAACGCAGCCGTGACAAAACATTTTACTGGAGCATGCTGCACGTTCGTGCACGCATGGGTGGCAGGAGGCAAGAAATGGGACAACATACAATGAATTGTCGAATGTAAGCGTGTATGTAAAGTCATGGAAGTCTAGGTGAGGCACGTGGTCCACGGGTTTATTCGTGAACTGGCCACGCATTTGGGAGCCTCAAGTCCACCGTTCAGGAGGACATCCTGAAGGCGCGATTACGCATTGCCTATTTTAGCATACTCACCCTTGTGACACATACTTCTAAGAGTGTCACATAATTAATAAAATATTAGACAGCTTGAGTTATATGTATATTTATAACGTTGATAGACTTCCATCGAATGAACCCGAAGTGCATTTGGTTAACATAATGGTGGAGATAGAATTCAGACAAAATATACAAACATTGGACCCCTCTTTCCTTGCCTGCTTTATATAACGTAAGGCAGAAGTTCTTAAATTACCTAACAACGTTGTATATTGTTAACACCTCTATGCTTTCACGACGTTCTATTTTGGCGCGAAGTATATGTCCTGGGATGTTAAAAAGAATAAAATTCACGAAACGCACAATTTTCAGTCGATTTCGGAAATTTTCTCCCCCTTCCCCGTTCTTTCTCTCTTCTCCGAGAACCGATTTAGCAAAATTCACCGATAAGAATACTGGTTCAGCTTATTTTGTTTAGTTCATGCCTAAGGATTTATATTATGCTATACTTTTGTAGTGCACAACAACAAAAGTTCCGAACTCTGTTACTCAAGTTAAAGCGACTAAAAAAAATGCGTGCATGGAGATTCCAAAAGCATTTCAGTGTTTCCCAAAAGTGCACGAGGGATGGAGGTCAACAAAATGGGGTCAGGGGCTCGAGAGGGATCGAACAAATTCGGGGATCCCGAAAGCCCATTGAAGACCGACGAGAAGGGGTTTTAGCAGTTCATTGGAAAGGCGCCAAGCGTCGCCTTTGGATTTCGTGAAGTCGATGGCCTATTTTCCAGGACACTGATGTTTTTTTTAGCCCTACCGGAGTCCTTGCATAAAATGTCCCCGCCTGTTAGGTAGTCAAGACTGCTTCAAGATAAACAACTAGACGTGACACACCATTATGATTTTGTGCGTAGCTCTCGCAGCGCACATCATGTCGGGAGCGATATACCGGTAAAAAAAAGTGAAATTGATTGTGCAGTTCTGTCTAACACACTCACTGCCACTGAAAGCTTCCTTATGAAATACAGGGCATGACATACTACGTTCTCACATATAGCTTCAATCTCAGAAATGGAGTACACCCCTTGTCCCATGTGTAACACCCCAAAACTACATTTCGTCGTTCAGTCCATTGACGTCGAGCTGCCGATACCAACTTTTACAAGCGGCTTGATAGCTGTTGAAAATAACGTACTAAATATCTAATGTGCGTATCAAAGACTGGAAGAAAAAAACACTTAGGTTTCGCAGCTGGGCCAATAAAACTTTGATTGTCTTACTTTAAACTTCAATGCGTACATCAGCTGTTTTAACAAGTTGTATCGCTTGAATATCAAGCCGCTTGTGCAGGTTGGTGAGTCGTCGGTTCGACGTCGGTAGCCTGAACGTCGAATTGTTGTTTTGGGATGTTATATATGGGACAAGGAGTGTACAACCCAGCCCCTATATCAGAGAGTGTTCGTGATTCATTCTTCTAAGTCGTTATCGTGTTATGTCTCGAGCACGTTTTGAGCAAACATTATAAAACAATATGATAAAAAAATAGATAATAAATAAAAACAAATGAGGAAGAAAAACAAGAAAAAATATTAATACAAAAAAAATATTATGAAGTCGATGTTGTCGCAACACTGATTCTCGAAGAAGTGTGTTAGCACATGGCGCAGCGGTTAATATAAAAAAGCAGGATGAATGCAAGACACTCAGCACTTTTTCGCGTAGTGAGCATTCCTTAAACCCGTCTTCTCCCAGGGGGTGCAAGTGGATCAGGTCACTTCTCGTGTGCATGAACGACAACGGCCGCAGAGGATTGGCTGGTTGTAGAGAGCGACGGCTTGACGTAACACCTAGAAACCGAAGTGCAGTGGGGGACAACCGGGCTTGTGCGTACCCGGGCCGCCGGCAGGGCGGTGCTAGGTGGCATGTAAGTGAGCCCAAGGTGGGTTCATATTTTGAAGTGATCCATCCGCAGATTTTGGCCGCCAAGCGGCGTGTGAAAGGGGGGGGGGGTGGAAGGCTGTTAACACGCACCTCGGTGGGATACACCCGCCGTACACCACCCCGGCGATCTTCGGTTGCTAAATGTTACGTCACGGCGTCGCTCCTTATAAGCAGCCAATCCAGTGTGACCTCCGTTGCTGCGCGTCCGTCGCCAAGCGTCTCGAAATATGCACCCCGCCGCCATCGGTCGGCGCTTACAGAAGGTTTTTCCTCGCCAGTTTCAACGAGCTGTGGCGCCATCCCGTGGCGACGTTGCAGAACTTTATACAGGTGTGCTCCAAACCAGTCTACGATAGGCACATCTACCAGGGCACTAAAGCTAACCCATGAATAAGAAAATCGGACATATAGCATAAAGGACATACGGATGCGTGGGTTGTGCTGTACATTTTTGTGCTCCTGGTGTGTCAGCATGATCATGCGTGTATATTTTTTGCATTCTTATAATATCGATCATTCTCTAAAAATACAGGCTCCCACTTTGCGAGGAGGCTTTACCCGAGACATATTTTTATTTCCTATCGGTGAGTATTAAAGCACCGCGAAAAAAAAAACTTATTTGTTTTCTAATTTCTTCTGAGTATTAGGGATTTGCATGACGCAACGATTTAAATAAGCGTTCGAAAATCGTTTTGCTGCTCTCTTAACTATAGATTGAACTGCCCATAGGAAAAGTAATGCGGTTTGCTGAACCCATCGCCACACTACAAAACCTTTGGGAGTCTGCATTCGTGCAGAAGAGGGGTCACCAAACCCCGGCCCTCCGGCCCAGATCCGGTCGGCGGAGGATTCATGCTGCTACGAACAGAAACAAAAATTACGCGAGTACACTTAAGACTGCTTACGTATAACAAGGTGAAAGCCAGTAAAGGACGATGTCTAGTCCGACTTCGAGGACGACATCTAGGACGACCTTAAGTACGACGTCTAGGACGACGTCGAGAAAGGCCTCTAGAGGGCGACGTCCAGACGACGTCGAGAACGACATTTAGGACGACTTCTAGGACGACCTCTAGGACGACGTCAACAACAACCTCTAGAGCGACTTCTAAAACAACCTCTAAGACGGCTTTAAGAACGACGTCTAGGGAGGACGTTGAGAACGATGCCTGGAGGATGACGTCTCGGACGACGTCGAGAACGATGCCTAGAGGAGGACGCTTAAGGAGGCTGTGGCGTGTTTGCGCGGGCGGCCCCGTCTGCCTCGAGGAAGCCCCCATAGATGTAGGCGCTGATGCCGATGTCCAGGCCATAGATGTAGACGCGATCGCCTGACAGTTCATCGCACGAAGCACACAACGGGCAGAGAAGAAGTCCGAAATGCACATTTTGCACTCGGCGCTCTGGCGGTGACATCAAGCTGATGGCGGATGATGACGCTTTGATGACATCACGCTGACGACACTTGACGACTTATTTTTATGGCCATATTTCGGGCACAACAACGCTCATGCACTTGCTGTTCATGTAATGTGAAAATTAAATCGTCCTAGAGGTCTAGGATGACTTCTATACTTTGTTCCATCTTTAGGTCTGACGCGCGCACGATGTTACGAGTCGAAGGCCACCAAACAGAGGCACAACGTCATGGCGTGCTCTCTGCGCTTGATCGTCTAGTCCTATCAACGGCAGAGAGCACGCCATCACGTTGTGCCTCCTTCGCTGTTCGATTGGCTCTTCGGCTCATAACATCGGTCGCGCTCGGACCTTGCTAAACTACTACTAAAAAACCAGCTGAACTTAGGAAAATAAACAGAGAGAGAAAGCAGACAGGCCCACCGCTGGGGCCTGTCTCTTTCTCTCTCTCTCTCTCTCTGTATTTATTTTCCTAAGTTCAGCTGGTTTTTTAGTATCATGCACCAACAAGCTCAATTCTACAGCCTGTTACTTAGCTTAAACGAAGTATAGGACGACCCGCAAGGATGACGCCAAGGTGATGGGACAAGTAGTGTCACCCATTGGGCGGCGCATGTCACGCAATCGTGTTTTTATGGCCATTTACCCGATTTTTCGCGTAACGGGCAAGTGGGGCTTTCACTTTAAAGGAGCTGTGCAACGATATTCAGTTGGAATGTTTTTCACTTTACACGAGCTTACTGGCACTGGTGGGACTCAAGGATACTCGCACGCAACGCCACTGGCCAAGAAACTCCTTTGTTGCGGTGTAATTTCAAGGACAAAAGCGATCATTTTCATTCAATCTCTCTTTTGCAAAATTTTATGACGTAGCGTGGGGATCGCAGTACCCTCCAGTGACGATATTTGAATGCGGTTCATAGATTGGACCCGAGCATTGCGTGGGCGCTCGATTTGGGCTCGTGATAATTACTAGCTCGAGAAGCATTCGGGTAGTGGCCCGTGTCCAATCGCTTCAACGACGACAATAGCCGAGCCATAACAATGTCTGGAACTCAGCGCGTGTCCTCTGCTTTGCCAACCCCAGCGCGTGGCTATGATCAACATTGGCGGCGTATAATCCATTCCAGGTCACGTGGCCGCTTGTTCTGGCTGCGAGTTGAGAGGGTGAACGCTGCTCGTTTTTCTTTAATTTGTTTCTGGGACTTCTATTGCGTGGGGTGAAAAACGAACGCGTGTTTCATAGGTCATCAACGTCAGGGATTCGTTCTAAGCGGTATTTACGCAAAGCACAAAAATTGTTGCATCGCCCTTTAACAAAATTTCACGTTAAAAGCAAAACAAAGCAAAAACACAATGCCGCAAAGCGCACTAAAAGCTCAAATGAAGATATTAGAAGAAAAATTTTTTATCAGAACTTGGTTACTCGCCATATTATTTATTGTGCATGGTCATCACCAGCGTTACGATTCGATGATGCATGTGTGATGTATGTGTAGCTAAGTTAAAATTAATTTCCATTCTCGTGCATTATACAGAGTTATAGAAAATGACGCAGACGTCTCTATGATGCAAAAAGATTTAGGTATGTTAGAACGCTGGTGCGACATTGGGAAATGGGCTTGAATATAAAAAGTGCAAATACATGGTTTTACTCGATCTATTGTTAGCATGGCTACATATAAGATAAAAAACTATGAACTTGAGCGGGTAGATAAACACAGGTATTTGGGAGTTAATTTTCGAATAATCTCAAATGGAATGATCACATCGATTATATTGTAGCAAAGGCAAGTAAGATGTTATTTTTTATTCGGAGGAATTTTAAGAATACATCTCGTAGCGTAAGACAAACATTATATTTTTCTTTTATCAGACCAATTTTGGAGTATGCCTGTGTTATCTGGGATCCGCCTCAGTGTTACCTCGCGAATAAGTTAGAGCGAGTTCAAAATCAGGCAATAAGGTTTGTCACAGGCGATTATAGTCCGTACTCGAGCTGTACAGAAATGAAGAACAGACTGTGTTGGGACCTTCTTAGACTTCGGAGAAAGTGTTTGCGGTTAAAATTCTTTCACAGTATATATCACGGGGAAACAGGCATTGAAAAGGGTCATTACATTCTCGAACCTACACCATGTGTCTTCAAGGCGGAATCATTCTAAGACTGCGGCAGAGTATCGTTATCGTACTGACTGTTTTTGTTATTCATTTTTGTTCAAACCGCCCGGGAGTGGAATGCCCTTCCGGAAGAACTGATAGCTATTATCAATAATGACGTATTTTATGACAGACTGCAGAGAAGCGTGGTCATGTGAAAATGTACTGGTTGATTGTCGATTGCGTTACTGAAAATGTTTTTTGAATGCGTTTTCTCTTTTCCCCCCTGCATAATGCCTAACGGCGCAGCAGGTATTTGCAAATAAATATAGAGTGAAAGCCACCTGTGTCATAACTATTGCATATTGTCATCATCATTATTCTCCTGGCCCGTGTGGATATGCCTAGTTTTTATGCGGCTTAGTTTACGCCTCGTGAGTTTTCTGTATCGCAATTTTTTTAATAATGTCATAATTAGAAACGCATTGATTTTAAAAATAAAGCACATATGTGTTCATCATTCTAATATTTTGAAATGTTTTTTTTTGTATTGAAATGCTTGTTTCGTTTTATTTATCTATTATTATTTCTTATTGGGTTATTTATTTTCAGGCTCTTGAGACTGCGAGATATCCTTTATTTGGTCCCTTAGCCACAAATTTTGGAGACCGAAAGACGAGGGCAAAGTCAAAGAAAACCGAAAGGACACTCCGGCCACTGGCTCTCTACTGAAGCTTTCAGGATCCTGCGTTCAATCCCCACCCCTGCTCGTTTAGATCTAGATGATCATCGTACCGGTATGCGGTCGTGCTCATCACTGCGTGATGCACGCTGAAGACCCCAGGTTAGGGTTGTACTGTACTGGCTCACATTTACTTACTTACAGCTGGGAGACTTGTCGCCCGTTGAGGCAGTCGAAGCTCTAGGCTGTACACATACACGCAACCCAATTTTGTTTTCTGCTGTTTATTAATGTCAGCAGTTTACATAATTATAATACATGACACCCAAATAGTCATTTCGGCTGACTTTTACTTTGTCGTCCTTTTCGTTCTTTTTTAAATTCATGTTTGCATTCACACTAACACCACACGTCAAGGTTAATTAAAAAAGAATCCCAGCGAATGTGAGAGCTTGGGATAACAATAGACAAACAAAAATGGTGGTGTTCGCAGGTGCATAAGCACGACGTTTAACTTCCTATTGTCTCTGGCCGCATCGCAATAGACCTATTGATAAATTACTCAACCATCAAGAATGAATGCCAAGATTGGTGTTCCACGCGCCGCACGTGCTGGCCTCAGCAGTAGCCACTTTTCTAAACCAATGCCTAAAACAAATGGCATCTTGAACGCGCGTTCGTCAAAGCTTTATATTGGTTATTTACTTCGAATCTTTTATACGTGGAAGACGTGCACGTGTGGCGCGTGGAACATTAATCCCTGCATTCTCGTTAATGCTTGGCTGATTTAGCAATAAGGTAAATTCTTAAAACGCAATCGTATTTTGAGCTTCGCCATTGGCTGCGATCCTCCTTCTGCTCACCGCGAGTTTCTCCTTCCGTGCTCTGCGGGGAAGTCAACTCACATTTTTTTCTTTTTATGTGCAGTACGTATATCGACTGAAACGTGCGAAAATCCAAAGAACGAATATTTAAGCAAAGAAACCAGAAATTTTCGAAGTACGCGTGTCCCTTGAAACTAAAGAGTTAATCTGCACTAGGAATGTGAATACGCGAATGAACGCCATGGTACATACTTCGTTTCACCCCATGATGGTCCGCGGCGCAAGCTACAGGACTCATTCTTGCGGATCCAGCACTGTTAGCCGTATCGCGTAAGTACGCGACCCACACTGCGCATTTTTCGAAGGTCACGTGATATTGACATGGCATTTAATTTGATCAGTAGGTTCGTAGAGTCCGGCGCAGTGCATCGTAAGGTGGAGGGGAGCACAGGAAGCCTCACGTAGATTGCTGTTGCGCGTGTAAATGTAACTTGTTGTTCCTCATATGCAGGCCTCGTGCAAATCACAAAAATGAAAAAAAAGTAAAGCTAAAAAAAGGAACACTCTGTTTCTTAGGTAATACGCTGAAAATATAGGACACTGTTAGAAAGCAGCAATAGGCCACCTTCCTTTTCTCTATTACCCTTACAATGTATCCAGACCAAATAGGCTATTTGGGTCTATTGATTTAGTACTATTTTTTGTGTGTGTTGACGTTGTTGAATTTTATTACAAAACACATGTAGCGGAAAGCAAAAAAATGCATATTATTTTTTTCATTTTCCCGTGTAGTATAGCGTTCCCGGTGATATATGACGAAATTGCCAAAACTATCGCAAATACAGCGCCGGTTTGCAGCGCGTATCGGGAAGGGGAAATTGCGGGTGGCGAGAAGCTCTTTCACTTTGGCCAGTAAATAAACGCAATCAATCACACAAAACCTCCGCAATCTGGCGAGAACGTTCAGAGGCCGAAGGCCCAATGAGAACCGAGGTTTCGTTTGCGCAAACCCACCATGGAGCAGTGTATCTCAAAGAATCCCTCCAGACGCGTCCTTGAGACAGACCCGGCAATCGAAGGATCGAACAAGAATTAAGAATGCTAATGAGATTCAGTTGCCTTGAGTTTACAAGCGGTTTTTCTGTTTGTGCAGCGGAAGGAGTGGTGAGTCTGAATAACAGAAGACATAAATAAACTATAGACACTTTTTTTTCTCTTTTCAGGTTTGATAAATAGAGCACACAACCGATGTTTATATTTCTTAAGACGTGCGTTGCTTTTAACTCCAAGAACTAACCAAGCAGGCTTACATAGGCCTTCCTGAGGCGTCGAGAGACCTGCTTATGTATCTGTTTATTCGTGCAAATTAAATCTGATTTTCTTTGATTTGTTACGCGAAATGCCGACGAAAAACAAGTGGCGTGAGTGAGACTTGGGTTTGAATGGCACGCACTTTACACAAGTGTTCTGACACCAGCGTAAAACAGATGTACTTCCTGATCACACCTCCGATAAACGCGTCGTTCCTCACTCTAATTTTTAGCGTGAAGTGCTCTTTCTGCCTTCAACTGCTGCAAAATCTGTCCAGAACTCGCAATCTATTTATAAAAATGTTTTACGCGTTTTGTGTTCAGAAAATAACGTGTTGACGCTCCTTATAAACGGTTGATAGCTTTGCAAAATACTATCCTATGAGCTGTCCTCCATCCCCAACTTTCTTTAACGGCGCGTGGAAGAGTAGGCGTAAGAATTTCCACCGGCGTCGAGTTTGTGACCTAGACATGTTTTGAGCCGGCACGAGGCCAAGACTGGAAGCTCTACATTCGGAAAAAAAGAAAGAAAAAAGAAATCGCACAATAAATATTTTTGAATGCACGTGTACGTCCTACTGAATCATTAATGGAGTACAGAGGCGGACTGAAAGAAATATGGGCTACATATCGAACGGAGGTGCGTTGAATACCGATAAACTGCTTTTATTTATGCTTATGGTGCCTTGAAATATATATATTGTTGACACGGTGCTGAAAGCTGCTTTAATAAAGTATAAAGGAAAATACGGTAGATATTAATGGCGGTACAGAATTTAAAACGAGGCTGTGGCGAGCGCGCGCTTGTCAAACTAGTGCTTTTGTGGGGTGCCACTTCTTCTTTACAATATCCACCTTCCCCGCCCCTTTCCTGGCGCGTTTAGAACATTATTGGCGACGTCCGCGATCGAAACCGTCACTGCCGCTTCACGATTGGCGAAACGCTGAATATGATGCTCAGCAAAGGATTTCTCATCGAAAGAGATAAGAGTGACGTAAGAACTTTAGTTTTGTCGTTGGAAGTGTTGGCTGCAGAGACAAGGATCTCAAGCTGCCACCATGCGCATTACGAATACCATCGATCTTGTTGTTCGCAAGATAATGACGTCACGAGAGGGAACTATACGAGGGTGCCATCAAAACATCTCGCCGCTAATAAATCTCGGTGGTAGTAGTGCTTCATGCGGCTGATGGGCACCACCTAGGAGAACCTAAAGCGATGGTCACGGAACGCTGTAACAGGTACGGCTTCATGATTGGTTGGGGAAAGTTGTCGGATATCACGAAAAGGTCCAAAAAAGTGTTTGAGGAAATTCTCGCCCTTGCCCGTTGCTCGCCGGGAAGTCCACAATCCTCACCTAGGTCATAGGCAGCAGGTAGGTGACGGCGCTTCGTAACGCAGTTTTGTTATTGCTGAGATTTGAGGGTGCGGATGCGGGCGAGTTGACGGGCATCTTCTGTTTAGCGATCTCCTCTGCGAACGGTTGAACGAAGTTATCAGGTCGGTAGGGCAATATGTTGCAATCTTCACCTGGCTCTAGCGCTGCCAGATTTTCTAGCCATATAGTCGGCTACTGTGATCGCTATCGCCGGACAATAAATAACTTCTCTTTATTTCCAGAAACGAAGGGAACGTCGTTCTTTTTCTGTTCAGCCGGCCATCGTCCTGCCGGCCTTGCGGTCTATCCTCTTGTAACTATGGCCGACGAAAGAAGAAGACCTTGTCCCAGTTCTTCAGCTTCGCAAGTTCGCGACGTGCCCTATATCTACCAGACAATCCTCAAGCTTCTGCTCTGGCAGTGCCCACGTTTGGCGAAATTGAACATTTTAAGGGAGAGGGTGAGGACTAGCCGTCATACGTCAAATGTTTTGGAGCTTCTTGTTCGGCGAAGTACGTGGACGTTGCCAAATAAAAAATGAGTTTTTTTAGTTGTTTCGGCGCAAAAAACATACCCCTTACTGCGAGACCCGGTGGAGCTCACCAAACCACAAGATAAGAGTTTAGAAAAACAAATCAACGGTCTCGGAAGTTACTACTGCATCAAGCCTTTTGCCGTCGTTCAACGGTTTCGTTTCAATTCGCGTGTTGGCGCGGAAGGGGACGCCATAAGCAATTTTGTTGTACCATTGAAGAGTTTGTTAGAGCATTGTTCTTTTAGAACAGAGCTAGGAAACATGCTGAGAGACCGAATGCCCTCCGGAATAAACAGCATTACAATACCAGACCAGGCTCTTGGAGCAGCCGGACCTCACGTTCGAGGAAGCCGTGCAGATCGCATTGGTCATGGAAACAGCAAAGAAAGACGCCGGAGAGATTCGCCAGGCAAGTTCTAGCAGCAGTGCGTTCATGACTTTCCGCGTGACTACACCGGCGGGAGATGTCACCTGCTACCACTGTGGAGGTATACACTTTGCATTCAGCTGCAAGCATGTGAATAATAAGCGCCACTACTGCCGGAAGAGGGGACACCTGTCAAATATGTGTAATTAAAAACAAACGGACGCCCGATGGTCCAAAAACAAACATACGAAGCAGCATTTTTAGGGCCCGGACGCAAGTTTCGTCGACCACATACACGTCCACTGAACAATCTCGATGACAATAAAAATACCGGGGTGACATCGTCCAAGGTATTTGACGTGTGCAAGTTGACAACGCTGCGCTTTCACCTCCTTTCACAGTCACTTTCAATACGAGCGGCAAGCCATATTGTATGGAAATGGACACGACCGCGACCGTCTCCGTCAGGGCAATGAAACGCTTTCATGAGTTACTTCGAGCTGTAGTTGCCACACCGTCTAGTGCGCTGTTGCACAGTTACACCGGGAAGTCTGGTCAAAGGCTAAATAAACGGAGGAGTGCAGTTCCAAGATTAGAAGGCACTTTAACCTCTCTTCCCTACTGGAGATGGTTCGCCTGCACTGTTTCGACGCAATTGGAGTCGATACCTGAGAATCAACTTTTCGAAGGTGGAGGCAACCGTCCTTCTCTCTCGGATGTGAAAACTAGTTCACAAGTTTTCGAAGTCTTCCACGAAAGCCAAGGTACCTTCAAGGGCACCGAAGCCACAATTCATGTTCCAGAAGATGCTAAATGAAGTTCATCAAGCCACGCCTGATACCTATTGCCTTGGAGGAGGGAGTTACGCAAGAACTCCAGCGGTTAGAGAGAGAGGGTGTGACTGTACCGGTCAAGACTTCACATGGGCTGCGCATATTGTTCCTGTGGACAAGATGGATGCCCGTGTGAGAAATTTTGAAGATTTTTAAAGTTACTGACAATGTAGAGGCAACATTGGAGAAGTACCAGATATCAAGGATCAAAGATCTGTGGGCCAAGCTTTCCGGGGTGAGAAGTTCACAAAGTTATATTTGAGAGATGCCTACTAGCAAGTAGTGCTCGAACGAGATTCCAGGAAGCATGTAACTATTTCGTGGAACATGGGCTTGTTCCAGTAAACCCGTTTTTCTTCTGGAGTTTCGTCTGCTCCAGCTATCTTCCTGCGGTACATGGAGAACTTGTTTCGAGGACTGCCGCACGTTGCTGTTTACTTTAATGACATTCTTGTCATTTGCATGTCCAAATCAAATCGCTTTCCCGATTTTCGTTCTGTTTTTGCTCACCTTCAGGGCGTTGGACTAAGGCTGAGGTCCAACAGATGCCTTTTCTTCTTGCCTCAAGTAGAATACCTTGGGCACTTCATCAGCAAGAAAAGATTTCACCAGGTCTTGGTGAGGTGACAGCTATGCAACATGCCCCAGAGCCACGATATGACGAGGAGCTTTAAAGTTTCTTAGGTTTGATCAACTTCTTCCGACTATTCCTTCCTAGATTGCCTGGACGTTTTTGTCCACTCCGTTTGCTTCTTACTGAAGCGAAGAAGTTGGAGTGGGAAAAAGCCAAGGGAAAGGATTTACTTCAAACAAGCATCTCTTGACCTCAGCTCCGGTTCTTTCTCATTTCAACCCAGAGCCTATGTGTCTCAGTTACGGTGCCTCACAGTGAAGGATTACCGCAGTTTTTGGAACGCTGGAGGCTGATGGTCAAGAACGACCCATAGCCTACGCATCCAGAAGCTTGTCTCGAGCCAAACAGAACTACAGCCAACTCGACAAAGGGGCCTTAGCCTTGGTGTACGGTGTAAAGGAGTTCTACCGGTACCTGTCGGGAAACTCGTTCCAAGCCTTCACAAACCACTAGCCTATACTTGAATTGATGACTCGTGACAAGCCAATTCCAGTCCACGCTGCGCCTCGATTCATTTGTGGGCTCCTCATGCTTTCTGCTTACAGGTACCAGCCTTCTACAAACCGGCAAAAGATTTGGGTCGCGCAGATAAACTCCCTAGATTTCCATTGCCGGCAAACGGTATTTCAGAACTTGTACCGGCTTATATTTCATCATACTCGAAAAGCTTACCTTAGTCCTCTGTCACCTGCTC
>JAZHYW010051769.1:0-10484 GCA_037355805.1 Ixodes ricinus
AATTGTTTAAAGCAGGGGTGCACAACATACGGCCCGCTGGCCGCATACGGCCCACGGGCACTTTCCGTGGTGGCCCGCGGCCCGCGGCCAGCTGAGCGCAGAAACCGCTCTCGTGTCATTCAATGCACTGCGGCCGTTGACTTGGCAGAAAGCATTCCGAACCTATTGACCTACATTTCTCAGAGTCCTCTTTTCCGGGGGAAACTCCGCGTCCTCAGTTCAAATATTACCTCTCCACTAGGCCCACGGAAAACAACAATACAAAAGCCTGTACAGCCATCCAGTGCGTTGTAATGACCTCTAACAGCGTCCCTCCCCTATCCTTGTCCCAGTTCTTCTTCATTCCGTTTCCTCTTCCCTCTCTCCACGGAGGCTACAGCCGTCTCCCCTCCTGTTGAGACATAATCAATGACAGCTTGTTGCAGGTAGAGAAAAGCTAGTCGTCGTCACGCTTGGAATATGAGTGAACTTCCAAAGAGAAAAATCGACCAGGAGAGCCGGAAAATCAACCAGGAGTGGACATGGAGGTACTTTTTCATTGAGAACGCATCGAAGTGCTTATGTCTTGTGTGTTGAGAATCTCTCGCGGCTCCTAAAGAATACAACGTTCGACGCCACTACGAGACCAAACATGCCCGCGACTTCAGCGCTCTTTCGGATTTGGAGAGAAAAACGTAGTCCGAGGACTTAAAACAGAGTTTGCTTGCTGAGCAAAGCATTTTTACGAAAGCAAAGAACACATCTGAAGCAGCCACGCGGGCGTTTTTTCAGATATCTCGACAGATCGCTCGTTCAGGTCGTTCGTTTACTGATGGCGACTTCATCAAGGAATGTCTTATGATTGCTTCTGAGGAGATATGCCCGGACAAGAAGTTGGTTTTCCAAAACCAGGTTTTCCAAACCCCGTGTGCATGACATTGACGACGACCTATCAAAACACCTGGAGAGGAGTTGCAGTCATTTTGTCTACTACTCTCTTGCTTTGGATGAGAGGACAGACATCAAAGACACAGCACAGCTGCTTGTTTTCATGCGTGGTGTGAACAAAAACTTCGAAGTGACTCAGGAGCTGGCAGAGCTTTGCTCAATGCACGGACGGACTACGGGAGAAGAGATCCAGCATGGAGGTCAAAGACGTCATCGACAAGCTCAAGCTATCGTGGGAAAAACTCGCAGGTGTCTGCACCGATGGAGCCCCAGCCATGATGGGAAAGAGAAACGGAGCCGTTGCCTTCCTTCAAGCTTTCAGTGGTGTAGAACTGAAGCAATATCACTGTGTGCTTCACCAGGAAGCACTCTGTGCCAAAGTGATGAAATTTGAACATGTGATGAAGGTCGCGACTTCGGTTGTCAACTTAATGCGTGCTCGGGGATTGAAGCACAGGAAATTTCAAGAGTACCTGAAAGAAATGGAGAGTGAGCACATGGACATCCCGTATCACACTGAAGTTCGCTGGCTAAGCCGTGGGAATGTTCCGAGTCGCTTCGTCGCGCTGAAGGCCGACATCATCGCTTTCTCGCATGAGGAAGGGAAACACATGTCAGAGCTCGAGGAAGAACAATGGTCGTGGGATCTGGCATTCCTCACCGATATTTCAAGCCATCCGAACACGCTTAACATAGCTCTCCAAAAAAAATGACCTTCTCATTTCGGACATGGTGAGCGCGATCTTCGCGTTCAAGGAAAGCTGCGCCTCTCCAAATTGCAGCTTGGGGGTGGAAGCATACTTCACTTTCCAACCTGCCAGAAGCTCTTTCCCGCCGGCGAATATCGGAAGACGGTAGCTGCGACGTACGCTCCACAGGTTGAGTACCTGCTCTCCGAGTTTCAGCACAGATTCAAGGCATTCGAAAGTGAGAAGAGTAACTACGATTTGTTCCGCGATTCATTTTCTGTCGCACCGGAAGGCACAGGTCCGACGCTGCAGCTAGAACTCATCGACCTCCAGTGCTCGCCAGAACTGAAGAGTATGCATCGTGAGTCTCAGCTGCTTGCCTTCTACTGAAGCCTTGACAGGAGCAAGTACGGAAACCTTGTGGACCACGCATTGAAGCTTGCATCACTTTTTGGGAGCTCGTATGTCTGTGAGCAGACGTTCTCACTGATGACCCTCAACAAGAACCGTCTTCGATCTTCTATGACGGACATGACACTGCGAGATGTGCTGAAGACGGCCACCAGTGCGATGATGCCGGATATTGAAAACCTGTCTGCAGCAAAAAGGTGTAACGTGTCACACTAGGTGCGGCCCGCGCAGTTTCCAATAAACAATGTTTGGCCTGCGTCATTTTTGAGTTGTGCACCCCTGGTTTAGAGTATTGTGGATCATTTATGATTTTCGTTTTGTTTGTTTGTTTCTCGCATACATTAGCGAGCGCAGACAGCCTGCTTTACGAGGGATAATATTATATAAAAAATAGTGATAAAATATATTCCTGAATCCGTATTTCAGTCACAGCAAAATGTATTCTCGGTATTTGCATTTCAGAATAACTTTTTTATATTTAAATGTATTTCTGAGGCATATATGGCAATACGTTTTTATAATTGTATTTCAGTATTAGTATTTCAACTGTCTTTGTCATGCATTCCAGTATTTCTATTTCCAAATGCATATTAGGGTATTTCTGCCCAAATCCTGGAACATGGCCAGTGAACGCTGTGAATAGATGGTACATGTGAGTTGTCGGAATTCCAGCTTGGAGCTGTATCACCGATGGGTTGCGGTAGAATCATATTGTGGAATACGGGTAAATTCGTACGTTTTGCCGCTGGAACACGCCCAGTGAACGCAGGAACAGCAGATGCCAGTTGTCAGATTTCGTTGCAGCAACATGGCCGATAGATGCGGTAAATCTTTTACTTTGTTTCTGCAGCGATGAGCTGTGGTTATTTCGTTGAGCCTGTGAAGCTACGCCGCCTACGAGAATTAAGGTCGAAAAAGCATTCCAGAGACGAAACGGCCTTTTCTAGGAGCTCGTCTTCTTTCCGCAACGCGTTGTGGGTTTCAGTGGAGTTGCCAGAAACCTTGGGAGATTTGTCTTTACACTTTTGCACTTTATATATTGTCCAGTGTTTATTGCTTTCTGATATATGGCGCAGTAATTTTAATTATTTTTGTCCTGTTCCACTTCGTGCAGAGAAGCGAATTTCAGTCGTTCCTTAATAATTATATGTTGTTTTGAGTGTTTTCTTTTGGTTAGGACCTGACACCTATAGCAGTTCGATGAGAAGTCAAGCTGCAAGTTCCAGCCTTTTTCACAAGGACCCCATCGCGGCTTAAACAATGCTATACATTATTCCTCGACTTTATTTGCTTGGTTATGAGGACTGATAACCTTAAACTTGAAATTAACAATGTATTTTCCAGAAATGCCTTGTTCGATTCTCGTCCATAGTTTAACCTACTATCTGTGATTTTTTTCTTGACCCCAGATGTAAGTTTAGTTGTTATAGACTAAATTGTCATAGCAAGACTAGGCTACAAATGATTCAAACCAATAAACTAGTTTATGCTTCCAGTGCTTTTGGCAATCTGACGCAGCACAGTTATGTCTTTACTCTTTAAAAGCTGCTGAAGGACAGGGTAGGACTCGCCAAGAACTTTTAACTCAGCCAGCGAAATATTTTGAACGATTGCCATCTTAAGTCAACGGGTGTCCGGAAACGGCATCCGTTGAACTGACTTTCCGTTCAATAAAAATCTGCCTTGCTTATATGTTGTGTACGTGCGTGTTAAGTCTTTCTGTAATTACTTAGAATCACCTGGACACTTCTTAATACATTTCGAAATGGTGACTGACTGACTGCTAGTAGCAGGAGAGATTTGTCTGAACTTGTGCATGCCAAGTACGTATGTAACGAGTATGGGAGACATAGGAAAACCCTGTCCAACCAAGAACATTGATCGTCCATTAAAGGAGCTAATCGTTATGACTCAGTAGCATATTTTTACAGCGGAGCTGTTTAGGGCTAGTTTACCCAGTGTCCTCTCCGTCAGCAAACCAATGATGACACGCAGACTCTGGACAGCTAGCGCCATTTATGAACGACGGTGGTAACCAGACAACAGGCTGGCCGGTTGTCTGATTGCCGTCTTCGCTCATAGATGGTGCAACCTTTCCAGCCTTTCCACTCTGGCTTGCCGACTTGCGGCCGGCCATTACTGTCATTCCCACCAAAGTACAGCTTCGCTGGTCGCCCTTCTTTAACCCAAATAAAAAGGCTAAAAATCTGATTATAATGCAATTAAATGCAAAGGTGCAAGCGAGCTGGAGTTTGTCCTTTGTCCCTCTTGTTCCCCTTCTCCAGGGATTACTTTCGTCGTCGTCTAAAAGTCTTTTTTTACAGTAGTTGTTCGTTTACTTAGCAATGTTTAAGGACCTAAGATAAATCTTCTTCCCAACCTCCAAATACACTCAAAAACATATCTCAGGCATTCTTGTATCTTTTTACTCAATAAAACAACTGTGAAAGTTTTTTTTTTTTTTTTACATAACGTTTGATATAGAAGCAAAACTACGCTTCTTTTTGCAAAAAAAAAAATATTTCAAACACTTTTTCGCATTTGCCTTTGTCCGTGGCTCCGCCCCTTCAGACGCTTCTGGAGCGAACCGGAACTAAGGGCTTGGCGCCATGACGCCTTGATTGTCGTAGCCAATTAAGAGTCGACAAGATGCGCATATTAAACCAGTCGTTGAACTCTGATACAAGTGTGCAGAATCAATAGATTATTTAAGCAGGAGGCTCCCGTCTTAGCCCTGCTGTGGTTCTGTCCACATCAAAGACTGGAGAAGTTCAGCGACGGACGGAAAATGAGATCCACAACGCTTTTTTTAATGGCCGTTTTTCTACTTGTCGCGTGAGTGTTCCTACCTGCTTTATTATATTATAACGCTAAATTTGATCAATTCATTCAATTGTTAAACGCGCAGGTTTAAAAAAGAATATTATCATGACTGTAATCGCATGCAGTATACTTTGACTAGTGTACTTCTGTTTTGTTTATTGTAATGCACGTTGAGGTAGCATGCCGTTAAACAATTATATGCCAAGGCACATTACAGTAGTCTACGTTAAAAAAAATCTTGACTGAAATCTGCCGTTAAAATTATTATCAATGATGCTTTATAGTGTGCAAAAATAAATGTTTTTTACAAGCGCTGAATATGTCGAAGAACAGCTAATAATTATAACAAATGTCAATTCTCATATCTCCGTCTACATCACAGGGTAAAATAAAAAGGCTAACGAAATCCCGCATAAGCAGTTCTTGACTGTTAAAAAACATGCTAGAAAGCAACGTTTGTTGTTGTTGTTGCTGTTTATTTAACCTAAGCTAGAATAAACATATTGTATTTGAGAAGATCTTTCAAAACCGGGGCCACTGGAAAACAATGGCAGTCTTGGCATCGCATCATGCAGATTGACGTTTATACTTAACGAACAGTGTTCGGTAATGTTCGATTTGTTTTTAATATTAGGTTTAACAGAGCATGACTTATCCTTCTGTTTTCCGCAGTGCAAACCTAGTCGGGACATGCACGCGAGGAAATAATGCCTACTACAAAGAATCTGATAAATACTGCGACAAACCAGTAAGAAGCTCAATATCTTTGTTGTTTTTCGCGGATTCCTATTGTATATTAAAATATTAGTCATGTCTCCTCACATGAACCCCTTTAATAAGGGTATTCCGGTGTATAGACAAATATGTCAGATATGTCCCCACCCAATTTTGCCTCGCTAATATAAAACCACTCTGTTCGAACTAATGACCGATTGCTTGATAAAAACTGGGTAAAAAGATGATTTTGTTTTCTCGTTTTTGTGTCGACAAGCTTTCTACAGACTACTCCGCAAAGGCAAAATAAAAACTACTAGTGAAGCTCGTGGGTGAAAGAACACATTCTGAGCTTCTATAATGTTGCTCGTTGGTTGCCTTTTCAAAGACAGAAAGGGACTGGGCATTGAAAAATGGCTCGGTTTCTGAGGGTTTTTCATTCAAATGAGTCACTTGCACTTCTATTCCTATGTATGCTGCGGACAACAGGAATCGGCCCTCACATCACAATCCCACACGTTATCAGCAAACATCTTACAGGACATTTGGTCGCGCCAGTTTTACGGACCTTGGTCATTTCGTTATAAAAACAGACGGCGCGGGGAAATTGCAATGTCGACTTTGTTTCAAATGAAGCTCGTCGTGTAACTTTTGACACTTGAAGAACTTTGGGCACCGTTCAAAAATACGCCAAGGATGGCACGGGCCGGAAAACCTACCTATAAACACGTTGGGACGCCAATAAATCGCTCGCATTCAGTACGAATTTATTCGGGAGAGTATGAAGCTAACGAATACCTAAAGGGGATACGATTTGAACTTTCGAGGAATTCGCAACTTGTTATTGTATATTGTTGATATTCGCACAATGGAGAGAAAACGCACCACCTTCTCCGGAAATACTACAATCTCTTTGCACAATCGCAAATTAAAATTGAGAGCTCCTGCGTTAATCACAGAGTAGTCAGAGTGATAGCTGCGACATGTGACATGGCGAAGTCGTTAGGCATCGCGCGTCGCGTTCACGCACTCTGATATGCGTGAATAAAAGCGTTCGGAACAAAATAGACATCTGTTTAGTTCCGAACGCTTTTGTTTGTTTTTCGTTCCGGAGCGCGTAAAACTCGGCGCGTGCTCTTGTCACTGACAGTGCTACGACGGCAGTTTGTGGTAGGCTAGCCTTTTTTTCCAAAGTGCGCGTGGAGTGCGCATCGAGAACTACAGAAGCCCCAAGTCCACATGTTTGCAAGCGCGGCGTCCCGACGGGTGTCAGTTGTGGGCAAGCAGAGCATCATGCACGTGAATATGACTTTGTAAAATTTGAATAGCACAATCTTTTCATCCCAGTTGAGAGCATGGCGGTGGCCAGCCGTTCTGTTTGCAATCTTCTAAAACGCGGGCTGTTAACGCTGCGGCGTAGCTGAGTGGTAACGCCTCCGCTTGACACGCAGAGTGCCCAGGTTTGACCTCGCGGGGCGGCGGGCAACATTTTGCAAGAATTTGGCAACATCGACGACGGACGCCATACATCGCCAACTGCAACATCAACGACATAAACCATCCAAACTAATACAACAACTACAACATCTCCAACGGGTGTCATTTTCAGCGGTGGCAAGGGTCCATAACGGCTATCGCTGCATCATTACGCCATTGATCATTACGAACGACTCACATCTCCATTGAAAAATCTCATTTGTATAAGAAATATCTGCGTCTGCCAATATGGTTTCACATGGTCTTATATATAATATATAGTCCTTATATAGTTCTTATATGTACTTATATGATCTTATATATATTGTATGATTTATATGTCTTTATAGGACACAACATATTTCTTATACAAATGGCTTTTTCACTAGGGACTATGAATTTAGGGTGTCCCAGGTAACAGGCTCAAACTAAAATGGACCGAAAAATAGACGCCTGCACATCGCAATCTAAACTTTTTTGTCAAATGTGTATTTCGTAAGCCTGGATTAGAGCGAAGCTCTTAAGCACCCGTTTCCTGGTTTGACAGCATCAGCGTCGGCTTAACCACGCGTTGCATTATGGGATGTTTCCACAATTGATGTAACACGTGACGTCGCGTCTGACGTCAACGAGGGTAAATATTTCCGCTAAATTTGTCGGGAAAACATTTTCGCTAAATATGGCGGGAAATTTTCCCGCTAAATTTAGCGGGAGAGTTTTCCTCTAAATTTGGTTCAAGCATTTCCCCGCTAAATTTAGCGAAAAAATGTTCCTACTATGTTTAGCGGGAAACATTCCCGCTTAATTTAGCGGGAAACATTCCCGCTTAATTTAGCGGGAACGTCCCCGCTAAATGTATCGAAAAGTTCCAGCCAAATGATAGGGAGCAGTAGAGGAGGAGGAGAAAGGGCATACCTCCCTCCTAATCCTCCCCCTCCTCTTTCTCAAGCGCTGAGCTCTAATTCGGATTTACGAACGTCTTTGATTTTTGTTTCTGTAAAATGACAAAGCCTAGCTCCCTTCCTGTAAAAAATAGGGCCACGGAACTTGCCCGGGTCAGCGGCGGAGGGCGACGCAGACGACCAAGTCTAGTGGCGGGGAACGTTTGGCGGTCGGAATGACAGATGGCGCTACCTCCTTGTTCATTCTTGCTTTTGAATATACCTTTGGCTTAAAACTAAATGCGGACAATGACAGCAAAACTTGAAGTAAGAAAAAAAAAAAAGAAAACGCGGTTGCACAACAACGGCGTAGACGGCGCTCTTTGCTGCCGATGGATTTCGTCTGGGAGTCGCCTGCTTTCTTTCGCTTTTAGGTTATATCTTCCGGACGCTGCTCCTACGCTGCTCCAGAGCGAAAGGAGCAGTCGACACGCAGACGAAATCCGTCGGCTGCAAGAGTGCCGACGGCGCCATTGTCACGCAACCAAGTATTCGTTTATTTTTGTAACTTTTTGCGGTCATTGTCCGCACTTATTCTAAAGCTAAAGGTATCTTTCGAAGCAATCCGAAACGAGGAGGTGGTGTTATCTATCAATCCATACGCCAAACACGCTTTGCCACTCGACTATGCTATCCTTTGTAATTTCGCAAGAAAAACCGGACCTACACAATACACATTAGACGAAAAGTTGAGATCGCTACGTGCAGGGGTCAATTTCTCGGTTCATTTTATATCGAGCCTGGTGACTTGGGACACCCTATATATAACACAAACAGAGGCGTTGAACATAATGAGACGTGACTATGCTGTGTCTTTAAATAATAAATAATGTCTGCTCTCGCAATACATTATTTGGATTTTTTGAAGCCACAGTGATAGCTGAAGATACAGTGACAGTGATGGAAGATACTCACCATTTCATCCTCCCCAACGTTTGTATAGTTTTTCTTCCATCTTTTCGGCGATAAGACAATATGTGAGCTAAATATACAAAGACAAAGCAGCACATTATCTGTGTACCACTCGTGCCCTCTTCCTTGTGCTTCGGGTGCCGCTACCACATAACAACTATGCGTTACTGAGAAACCCAGCATCCTATGGTACGCACTGCGACTACCAAGAACGCAGCGAACATCTATGTAACATTAATCAACCTTAGAAAGTAACCTGTTACTAAATCTACTGCAGAGTCGTTACGTACAATATTTTCTATGCATTACTCCTAGGAGATCGGCATAGTCAAAACGGTGCCTGCCGTTGACATCTATACATTCGGCTTCACACTAAAAAACAGTCCTCACGCCTTGTCCAAAGCAGGGGACACATGAGCGATAAAAACGGGCGCCACGAAAGAGCGCGGACGAGCATCTATGGCCAGAGTAACTGTATAGGCTCTGCTTGCAGAGCGAGAGTATCGCGTTCCTTTTCCTTTCACCGCCATCTCCGTATTGGCGGAGGTGTGGTCACGCGAGAGAACTGGATCCGACATTCGTGCGGGAAAGCGTCCTTCCAGAGCGCCGAGTTTCTGGGGAACATATTTTCCGATTTACGTTTGAAAATTATAGAACCTAGACTAAAATCGATTGAACCGAAGGCTTCCTAAGCCATTGAACATTATGTGCGTCAACTGGGTTTAGTACACTCCTGTTTTTTTATAACGCGAGCGATGTTTTAGTGACATCCGTTTCAAGCTATGTAAAGCAGACGACACGGACGACGATCGCGTTGCTCGCGTCTGCGGCTCTCGCGGAGTGATACGCGATACGCGACCGGCACATCCGGCCATCTTGGCGAGTCGGCGTCACTCGGCGAGCTGTCGTTCGAAAGCGACAGGACGGCGTCTTCGTCAGCCGCTCTACAGTGTTGCCGCTGCGTGCATCTGCCGCAATGAATTTTGCATGCGCGTAGAAAGAGCCTCGTGAAAATGACAGGCTGTAGTGTTACTATGCCACCATAGTGTCACGAAGTGCACAAATCAAGAGGACAGCGGCAAGAGCTTGTACCGGCTTCCGACGGCGAGACACATCTCCAAGAGCCTCTATTCGGGCGTCTCGAATTCGTGAAATGGCAAAAACTTTGGATAAAAGAAAGAAAAAGTTATACACTATTTAGCATGAAAGTGCGGCTGCTCGACTTTCCCCAGATTCCCATATAATTGGAAACGCACGAAGGTAAAGCACAGCTCAGTCTACATTAAACCAAATAAACTGTCTGATAAAAAATAAGTCACAGGTTGAGCAGCGGCACCCGCTCTTCGATTAAACACAAGGGGAAAATAAGCAGGCCTGCGTTCTTTTTGCGTCTTGCGATCGCTCGAGGGGCAAGGTCCTCCAAACATTGGGCAGACACCGGGCTCACGGTGCTATATGCGTCCTGCAACAGCGACTTGACGACTTCACTTCACGCGGGACCCGCGGGTGCGATTCTTGCAATCGAGAGGGAAACAGGATAACAACGGGAGAACGATGACGGCGCATGGTGCAATACAACTGAACGAAGTGC
>JAZHYW010051773.1:0-17594 GCA_037355805.1 Ixodes ricinus
TAAAAGTGAATTTGCCGGACACCTCAAAAGTCGAATCAGTCAAATGTTGCGAGTTACACGTGCCAAACCAAAGACGGGTATCTGGCACGCCCCAGTGGAGGGCCGAGGATCCATTGAGACTGTGGAAGGTGTAACTCAGTTTAGCAGGCAGCGCACTCAAGTAATACCTAAAACAAATAATGAGGCAGTATCAAGCTAACTAGTTGCTCTTTTCTAGTCATTTAGTTAACTACACATTACCTTTGATAGACCCCTCTAAAGAGCAATTTTTGTTTTCCTTTTACACTTTTCTTAGCGGGGATCCCCTCGATTATCTCTGAAGTGCTATTTTTTATTATGTAAAATTTTTATTTATGCCAACTATTTGGTGGGTATTTTGGCCAACTGTATCTATACAATAAGCATATTGTTTGTACCCACTCCTTCATACTGTTCGTCGATTATAATGTTTCTCTTGCTTTATATAAGATCACAATGAGATGATACCAACCCTCTATATAATGCAATCACTCTTACTAGGGATAGGGAGTTCTCGTAGATCGTCTTCGCTGTCCCGCAACGCTCCCAGCAAATCGCTACGACACCCGGAACTCCTACAGTCGGGGCCACCGGCGCGCAGGCGCAGTAGCGGCTTCTTCGTTGAAGAGGACTTAGTTGAGGGCGGAAACGAGGTCTACGAAAAGCTCCCCAACAACTTTACTCCCCGTTAAATAGCAATTTAAATAGAAATTTAACACTCCTACAAGTGCACTGGCGCCATTTATCGGGCAGCCATGCAACACTTGCGATTTACGTACATTTCCATCTTTTTCGGCGCATCATCCTTTCACTACTGGTTTCAAAACCTTTTGACAATGTTATAAACACCCACTTCTCATGTGTAACACGTACATTTGATCTAACAAATACTGCAAAACTTTCTCTCTAGTGAAATGCAGTTTTAGGGCACCTCATAGATGGCGCCAGCATGACAGTGTGTTTTTTGTGGTACGACATTACAAGAGGCCGTAATGCAGTCGAAATTTAAATCGTTGGTTCATATTACCACCGTTGGGTAAGGTACATCTAAAAAGTACTTAAAGTACAAAGTAAATGAGAGGTTATGCATTTCAAGTAATTTAGTAAGTACACCGGGCGCGATGTACTTGAAGTAAAGTGCTATAAATAACAATGAACCTTCAAAGTAAAGTACAAGTACTTTTAACAGAATCTTCACTGATGCCCTTTCGTTCTTCTATGCAGTGTTTCTTTTTCCTTTTTTTCTTTTTAACTGCTATGTATTTCCCCAGGGGTAATCGAGAGTGCATAACTTATTTTCGGGAATGGAGGCGAATATTGGACAGTCAGCGGCCACATAGTAGTTTTACTCTTGCTGACGAACTATTTAACACAATCAACTTATAAGGCACTTATTTGTTGACAAAGCATCATTTTGTGATATAAAATTAACAATATCAAATTTGGGGAATGTATTTTAAGTCGGGAGTTGTACTTGCCTCGAAAAGCACCAGAAAAAATACCTTAACCAAAGTATAAGTACATACTTAGATAATGTACATTAAGTACAAGTTTACTAAACCTACTTGAAGTATTAGTATCGAAGTATTAAACCTATTGAAGTATTATAACACTGCATATTACTAAAGATGATAAATACTCCTCAGAACCATCTTGGAAGTTCTGCCATTCCATTTGTTTTTTCCCAGCGCTGATCATCCCTGTGCTGTCACACCCCGGGCGCTTTTGCAGAGTGTGAGCCATCTGTTATAGCTTCTTTGTTTTCTCTCTTCCCCTCTCCTGAAGAATCTGGCCAGCTTGGTTTGACCACATTTGGTATCCAAATCTCTTCGACTTGATCCATCCTGAACTTCAGGCCCTTTCAGGAAGCAATTAGTTTTCTTTGGTCGGGTCATTCACCCTCCCATTCATCTCCTGAAATGCCCCTCAAAAACAATTGTCCTCATATGAGGGAAGCAGCCATCTTGATTCACCTCAACGACGTATCTGACGAAGTCCAGGACTCCTCCGGGAGTGTTTGCGTGTAGGGATTATTGAACATAATAAAGAGAAGCCCTGATATAACGTCTTTTAGGAAAGTCCCCAAAGTAGAAAAGATTTACGTAAGAATAAATTTGCTTCTACCTGAAATGGAGCACAACTCATGCCCTCCATAGGTGCCTCCTGGCCACTGAAAAAAATCTGCCTGATCCGGGATTCGAACTCAGGGCCTCCCCAAAAGTAGCGGCACAATCTACCAGCTGAGCTAACCAGGAGCTGAGGGTCAGTAAAGCAAACGGATGTTACCAGTCGCCACCAGCCTTGATCATAAGCACCGCAAGCGGAATGTTGTTTGAACAATGCTTTGCATTCTCAACGAAACAAAAACAAACTTCTACACCAATGTTTTCAATTGCATAAAGAAACCAAAATGAAGGAAGGACATCTGAGAAAGCTGCATCTGGTTGAGGATTAAGCATCTCGTCCCAGTGATATTTCAGAATTTTTGATGAAATCTCATCGACACCCTGAAATAATTCTCCAGTTTGAGACATGTTAGTTGTCACACGGTGTGCATTTCATCTGAGGGCCTTTCCGTTGAGAAGCTCACTTTCACTGCTGCACAGGTCCGCCCGCATCACACAGGATGGGGCTTACAAAAACTTTTTCTTGCTAAAAGTCTTGCTACTTTACACGGAGACAAAGCTTCAACATGTTTTACGCACATACTTTCTCATGTCTCAGCTGCAAAGCTTGGTAAATAGGATCAACCGGATGAACAGCATGACTGCATTTCTTACACACGTCAGTGAGCTATAAAAGAGGTAGAGTGCTGACGTTGTCGCTGCATTTAAAGGTTATTCAGACATCTCCCCGCCGTAGCTAATGAAGAAAAGACACAGCTGAGTGATGCAAAAGACTAGTGCAAATGCATTCTACCATTCCTCACAGAAAAAAAGGCACAATCACGGTCATGGTCTTTGAGTACCTAATTTTGTGTCAAAGTATTTAAATGCTGCGCAAAGGCAAATAGCATAAAATATTGTAACGTGAAAATATGAACACTGAGGTCGTGAACGGTAATGGCCAGGTAAAAATGATAGATTCCCAGGCGAGAGAATCCCGGAGGCTACGTGTTGGCACATAAAGTTGATCATGATGTCTGAGCCACTTGTGATTGTTAGTACCATGAAGTGTAAAGAGGAAATTTTGTCCCACAAAACATTTTTTTCGAGTGTCTGACATCGACCAGAGAGGCTAATGAATGCTTTGATTGTCTATTTTCTACCTCGCAGATGGTCGTGGGGTTGATTCTGCTGTGAGATATTTTATGATGCAAAGGACTCGGCAAGAGCTGTACCCATTTGTTTCAACTTCAGTTGCTCAAAGTTGTTCAACCAAATTAAATGCCCTGAACCTAAATTCTATTCTTAAATTCTAATTAATTAGGATTTAAGAATAGAAGAAGACTACGCTCGTTAGAATTAAATTCTAACGGCCGTAGCCTCCCATGGGCGGTGGCAATCAGTTCATTGAATGACGTTTCATCAACAGATTGTTTCATCGACAGCTCAGATTTCTGTAACGAGCCGCCACAGACTGTCGCTGCGGGGTGGTGTGTACGGGTGGGCCGGTTAGGTTAACACGCCCTCAGTGATACACGCGCGACGAAATGTCCATAAAGCATGAAATTCGCGTAACGAGTGACGATGAAACATTAGTGTCGATGAAACGTGTGTCCATGAAACGTGTATCCACGGAAAGTTGTCCATGAAACGTGTTTCCACGAAATGCCGGGAGTATAAGAAGGCAAGTATTCTGCCGATAGTTGTCACATGATTTCAGACAGTCAAGGGGAGGTAACTGCAGGCAGAATTTCGGGAAATTATTCTCCCGGATGCCGGGAGAATAGGCGCTGCCTAACGAAAATAATGGGGACAAACTTATTGTAAAACTTGGTCTAAGTCTAGAGTAAGAACTCTTTAGGTTCGAAACTCCAGTTTTACGGACCATCTTAAGTGTCTACGGCCACGCGGCTGTACCTTGTAGGTCGTGTAACACAATTCCAGCTACTTTCGAAGTACCTGTGTAATTTAGGAATGACTACTCACAACTTGTTCAGCAAATCGGAGGTGGCTTTCGCACGAAAGGGGCTCTTTGGGTCAAGCTCCTTAATTTTTCTCGCCAAATCACGGATGGCCCTCGAGAGCTTGTTGTACCTGCAATAAAATGCATTATTTATTAGCAAAACCACACGCCAACGTCAAAGCAAGCTCGCGAAAACAGACGCCGAGAAGCACCGGCGATTTTCTTACTTCGTGTAGTCCTCTCGCTTCTGTATGAAGTATTTCCTCATCACCTTGACCTCGTGTAGGTTGTTGTCGACTTCCCATGATATGAAATCAACCTTTTTCAGGAGCTTTCGCTCGTGAAACTTCAATTTTCGGACCATAACTACAGTGCACGACAACAAGCGCACAGACCTCGCTACAACGGGTAGCACAAAACGTGTGTATTGCTTCTTGCACGCCGCTCGACGCACAGCCAAACGGGCGTTTGAGGAAGTAGCGGAATCGGTTTATTCTGGATGATGCCTCGCCGTGACGTCATACAAGCGTCTGCTCTGCGGGTCGGTGACTGCCCGGCGGCCAGGGACACCTAATGGCACCCAATGACACACTCATCTACACGGCGTCGATGTCCCGGTGCTAGGGTTCCTTCATGTCATGAAGGCGCTCTACCCGGTACAATACCGGGACATCGCCGTACAGTGGCTTAAAGGGGGTAGTGTAGTTACCGCGTAGCCTCCACCTTGCATAGGGAACGGCCGCTCCTTGGAAGACGGTGTAGGTGGCGCTTCGATCCGCAGCACCGTTCGGGTGCTTCCACCGGCCGGCAGATAGAGGCACCCTAACACACTTCATAACTAATATAAATACCTCACAAACAATTATTTGTTTCCAGTGAACTTCCCACGACATGATTTCTGTTCGTAGGTGAATAAAAATGTGAAACTAGCAGACGACAGTGAAGTCGACTCAACGTTGGTCGACTGCTCCGAATCGGCCGGAGCTGGCCGGAGCCAAGCTGGCCAAGCGGCCGAGCCGGAGCCATAGCCGGAACGACGGTGCTGCAAGCGCCAGCGCCACCCGCGGCCGTCTTCCAACGCTGTGCCGCTTCTCCGGTTTCCTCTTGTTACACTACCCCTTTAAGCCACTGTAATCGCCGCCTCTTGTCATGTTGCAATTAGTCAGAGGCGCGGAGCTGGCCGATCACAGAAGGCGTCGATGTCCGGGTCCCGCCATGTAATTTATGTAAAACCAGTCCCCAAAACAATTTAGATTTTATTTTTTATGTTAATGCAATTAATGCAAAGGCGCATTAATCATGCATCACCTGCACCGCAAAAATAAACTACGCATTGCCGAACGTTCATTCTCCGCCCAAATGTAGCGCTAGCGGTCCGAACTAGATGCCAAAGTTTCAATACTAACCGCTATTTCATTTAAAAGTTACAAGTTATTTTGTGAGCTTTCCAGTGCTCCGTCCGGACGTAACGCTAGCCACAGCGTTTTTTTTTTTTTTTTGTCAAGCTATTTGCGATGTTTTTTTGTTTTTTTACAATTTTTACAGAAAAAAACAATTGTTGCGGACCATACGTCGCGGAACTAAATGGTATGGGATTATCTTTTTGACACCTGCGAACTCAATGTATATCACTCTCCACGAAATGCAAGGAGCATAAGAATCGGGTAGCCTCCGCTTTCCGAGCTTCGCGTAATGGTTCTACAGGAATTGCAGCCAGCCATTGATCCCCACCCGTTGATCTTTCGGAAACTTGTGCACTCTGCCGCACAATGCCACTTTCAGATGCAGGACAGGTGAGGCAACTCTTCCCGCAACATCTTGGGAGTATTCTTTTCGGAGCTGATCACGGGAATTCATCACGGCAACTCGGGAACTCACCACTAATTGCCAACACTTAAATGTACAAAACAACTCATCTTGAAGTAGAGAGCGAGCGGAATAAATATAACTGCAAAGGAAGCGCTCGGGGAGCGAACGCATTTCGTCTGCTACGTGCGTACTCCAAAAAAAGGAGAAAAAAAAAACCCCGCACGGTCGGGTGTAGCCACGTGACTTCCGTTACTTACGCCATCCTCTCCACTTCTCCGTTTCGGTTTCGGTTTCGCGCAGTTGCGTTTTTTGGCTTTATTAAAAAAATATGTGGCTCTGTAGCAAAATATTAATTGGGTAGTATTACGACACCATAATAAATCGCCTGACAAAAAAGGAAAAAAATTTTGGGGGTGTCAGTGTCCCTTTAATTCCTTCACCCCTAAGCTAACATTGTGGTGGAAGCTACGCGCTTGCCGGACCAATCAGCCACCTCCCTTTGATCACCTGACCTCATTCTCTGCGCGTCGGTATGCGCGAAGGAGCGTGATCACGTGGCAAGTGTGGCTAGCCCAACGAGCACGTAGCTTCCACAGCACTGTCAGCTTCGGGGTGAACGGGTTGGGGAAAGCAACTTTTGTCTGAATTTTGAGCGACGGGCTAATCTTCTAGGGGGACAATGGCTCTGTACGGGTACACAGACCAGATTTCGAGCAAGAGGGGCCTCCCTCTTTTCGTCTTCTTGAACTGTTTGGTGGAACGCTAGATTTATGAGTTGAGGAGGAAAGCTAAACAGGAAAAAGTGTGAAAAGCGTTTCATGACCCCTTTAAAAACCTGTCGAATTTGTACGGTTTTTTAGAAAGCTGTAAAATGCTTCGCGTGCCTTCTATCTTTCTGCAATTTGTTGATTTTGTGTTTTTCGACGATGCTAAGCAATTTTCTAATTAAAACTATGCCCTTAAACCCAACATTAAAAAGTTAATTACGCAAAAATAATTAACAATATAATTATCTCGGACTATGATAATTTTCCTAAATAGGCCCCTGGCCCAGGACAAAAACGACACAAGCTTTTTTGGTGCGACGCTTATACTTGTTTCAGCTTGGGTCCAGACGCAGCCGATGCTACAAGCGCGAGTTCCGGCTTCCAGCGTCCCTGCCAAGCACGCGCGCTCGTGCAGCACAGGCACTGTTCAGGGCAACACGCTCGTGCTTGTAGCATCGGCTGCGTCTGGACCCAAGCTGAAACGAAGTATAGTTTTCGCAATATCGAATTTGTCCACCTTTCGTGAAACACCCTGTATATATATATATATATATATATATATATATATATATATATATATATATATATATATATATATATATATATATATATTAGGGGATGGGGGCTACTTCGTAGGTTTGAGTTCCAGGACTACCCAGGACTAGAAGTTGAGTTTGGTTTGGATCAAAGTTGGCCGCCTGGTTATGAGCATAAAGTATCAAGTTATTATTTTCTTGTACCACTGATGAACTTGGGTGTCCACACGAGACTGCTTGCGTTTAGCTGTTTTTCGGTTGAATCATTTCAAACATATGCATAACATTTCACTTCTTTTTCTTTTTCTCCCCCCCCCCCCCCCCCCCAAATCGACGTAATTAAACAAGGTGAAACGGTAAAAAATACGCCAGCCACCTGTCGACGCCTTGAGAAAGCATAGCCACTCGTAGAGTCAAAGAGTGAAATAACTTATTAATGCCCGTCTACTAAATTGGCGGCCAGATATGTAAATCAGGTTAATAAAGTGTCGCCGTGATCAAATTATTGACGGAATTATAGAAAATTAAAGAATACTAACTTAAACTTTTTGTTTTATTTAGTTATTTATATATTTGCAAACAAGCTCACCCCCAAACACAGGAAATGTACCTTTATTATCTTCCCCCTTTATCTCTCCTTCCCTCTCTCTCTCTCGCTTTCTCTTTCTATCTTTCATGAGTGTTCCTTTGTTCGGAAGAAGTACCCACACCAATCATACGACTTTTCAAATCTCGCTGCCGTGCTGAAACATGAAAACTAACTGCTGAAAAAAAAAAAAATACTTCACCAAAAATAATAAAAGAAAAAAAAACGAGTAAAAAGAAACGCATCGGAAAGAATAAGGAAATGGCACTAATACTATATGAACCAAAGAACCCAATCGCCACAACACAGTTTATTGTAGAATCTTGAATCTAGTAAGTTCACGAATGTTCCCGGGCGAGATTTGTTCCCACGACTCCTTCGGTATACGTCACGTCCAATCTTATCCACTCCATTTTTTTTTCTTCTTTATCGCTTTTTTATTTTTTTTTTCAATCAAAACCTTGAGCAGGAATGCATATTCCACGCGACCTCACCGGCATCGATCATTCTCCCAAGTTGCATTGTATCCAATTCGTCGTATATACAAAAGGTCCCACCCGCCACCACGCTACACGAAGAAAGAGTCAAAAAGGTTCGGTCATTCCTGGGTGGTTGGTCGCCGGGTTTTCTCTAGGCTCCGGATCCCAGTAATGATGAGAACGGCAGCCGGATGACACGCGAGCTATCATTACGCAGCTATGCTGCTGACAAGTTGCCCTCCGCGAGCCTCTTCTTCTGGCGGACCACACAAAGGATCCCGACTCCTCTCCGCAATGTCGATTTTCTTTCGCTCGGACTACCGCCGAACTAACTCGTGGAGAGCTTGTCAGCTGCTTTTCTTTCGACACCTTAGAGCGCCTAGATAGCAGAGTGTTTACAGGCCACGCATGCGCAACTTGAGCTGGGGCAAGAGCCTTCCTACACCGTGAGCTGGGACGAGGTGACGACACAGGGTTGATCTTCGGCGCAGCAGGATGCATCCGTCATTAAATTGTAAAGATTCTCACACGGTTGGAGTTGTTCCCTCTCTTCAATGTAGGCTCTCTGTGACACTCCCGTTCTTGCAGCGCTTTGCTTCGTTTCAAATTTGGAGGCGAGGAGATCTTGGAAAGTTGTAAAGAATCCACTTTGTTGTTGGTCCGCTCGCGGATGGATGGATGGGTCACGATTTGACCTTCACTCTCTTAGCGAACAGTGAAGAGGCTCTCTTGCGACTTCGGCCGGTCACGAACATCGAATGAAAAATAGGAAGAAGAAAAAAACAGAAGTGAGGAATTGGAAGGGGATGAGAGGGGGACCGAAATTTAGAACCGAAAATTGCGTTCAGCTGCGGCGCGACTCCCAAGACGCAGCAGATGGCGAGGCGGCCGACGGCGCGCACCTTCTCGGAAGATGCTGGGTGTTTGAATGAAGTGCCACGGGGTAGCGCCACTGGTTCGCAGATTAGGTACGGTTGCGTGTTACTTGGGGATGCGGGCCTCACCTCGTCGAGTGGAAATTATTTTTTTGAGGCGATAAAGATCTCTGACATATTCTTAGAGTAAGCGTGGCACAGAAGAAAAGTAAATAACTAAAAATAAAAAAATAAAAAAAATCGATTGGGATTTTAAAATAAGAGGGGTCGTTCCAGGCGATTTGTACGTCAGTAATTATTTTTTCTCGTTGAAAGCCCGATGAGCCTAAGGGCCAACTATTATGGACGGTAGCGATAACTGCTAAAATAAATTTAAAATAAACTGACAGAAATTTTGGAAATTGCCGGGCATAGCCATGTTAGGAATGCGGAGAAGCACGCCCAAATTCGTGGTTGGTCATATTCCCTCACCCTCTTCCTCTGGTTAAGCCAAGATTTAAAAAAAAATGGAAATGTGTGGCAAATTGCCGGGCGATTGTGTTGCACACGCGAAACGTTATAGCACCATGTGACATCAGGGCACGTGACGTCAATTTTCCCTCTAAATTTAGCGGGGCTACTAAATTGGTTTGTAAAGCAAGGAACACATCCGCGACAAAAAGGGGCGCCAAGCGGCAGTTTCCATAGCGACTTTCGCGGCCGCTGTGACGTGGCGGCTTGGCATAGGTCCACGTCACAGCGTCCTGGGCTGTTGCTATGGGAATCACCGCGCGGCGCCCGTTTTTGTCGCTCATCTGTTCCCTGCTTTAGTCACATGTCAAGGGGACATTGATTTTCCCGCTAAATTTAGTGGGGAAATTGACGTCCCGTGACCTAAACACCATTTCAACTTCCCTGCTAGATATAACGGAGAAACTGACTTGGTATGTAGGTCTGTGACGTCCCATAATGCAACACTGCGCGCGTTGCACTATGGGACATCACAGGCCACTCACGAAATCCGGCTCCACGAAATGCGGCTTCAGGAAATCCGGAGCCACTATAGTCGAAAAACGTTTAAAATTGAAGAAAAAAAACTTTCAGCCTTTCCACTTAGGTGAAGAAGGAAGACCAGTGCAGCTGTACAATGGAAAGTAATGGTCGGCCGCAAGTCAGCAAGCCAGAGTGGAAGGCTGCCGCCATCTATGAGCGACGGCGGCAACCAGATACGCGGCTTGCCGCCGTCACTCATAGATGGCGGTGGGTGTCCAGAGTTCGGTGTCTTCATTTCTTTGAGGGGGACACGATCCTGGGGAAACTAGCCCTTAGCAGCTCGGCTGTAAAAACAAAACAAAAAGACACGCACGTATATTTTTATTTTAGTTTCCAGCACTCATTAGCAACGAGTGCTGGCCGTGTCTGTTACGCGATTCACTGCCGTCGGCACGGCAGTGCATATGCAAACAAGGAAAGACGTTGAGCAACACTCATAAACTCGTATATACATACGCTACACTGGGTTACAAGAGGAGAAAGTTCACAGGCGAGCTGGTTACGAAACAAAATCATTAGCTAAACCTTGGGACTAGGAGGAGTTAATATACTTAACAACTCAACACATCTCTTTTTTTATTTTTACTTTTTTTAGTCGGTTCCGAATTTAAAGAAAAGGACACTTGCGTCAGGGTATTTTTAGCCATGGGGCCAAGTTGGTGTTCATGGCCACCGCAAGTAACACAATTCGCTAAAAGAAAGTTTAATTAACGTTTATTTTACTTTTTTTTTTTGGGGGGGGGGGAAGGGGGTCATTTGGAGGATTTAATGACCTTGATAAGATGTAGCCGTAGCATGAAAGTTTTATTGAAAAATTTGTAGTGGGCGCTATGAGGCGAGGAACGTCACAGTTGTATAGACACTGGGTCAATCGTGGAAGATGGGCCTTCCACGATTGACCCAGTGCTGACTATAACGTCAGCAAAGGGTTTCTCTTCGACGGAAAAAAGATGGATGGAAGAACTTCAATATTTAACGGTGTTGGCAGAGTTGGTTTTGGAGCGCAATGATTTCAAGCTCCCACCGTGCTCATTAACAACACCATCGAACTTGCTGTTCGCAAGGTAATGACGTCACGAGAGGGATCCAAACGAGGGCGCCACCAAAACACCTATTTCCGCAGGAGCAGTGAGTGCGTGCGCGTGCGCAGTTTTTGATGGGCGCTCGAGATGCGCAAGTGCACGTGCGCCCCTAGCTTTGATTGCATATATACTTCGTTTCAGCTGTCCAGACGCAGCCGATGCTACAAGCACGAGCGTGTGGCCCTGAACAGTGCCTGTACTGCACGAGCGCGCGTGCTTGGCAGGGACGCTGGAAGCCCGGAGCTCGCGCTTGTAGCATCGGCTGCGTCTGGACCCAAGCTGAAACGAAGTATAGCCACCGGACGCGTTGTCCGCGAGTGTAGCGTGGTAATGCCCGTGTCCCACTAGAGTGACAGACAGAAACAAACGACAGCGACAAGCCTCAAACCAGAGTCTTTCGCGATTTGAGAGGCTTTGTAGAACAAAGCAGGCTAAGCTCAAACACGAGCATCATGCACGCGAGGGTATCTTTGGCAGGCTTGCTATCGCTCGTGCTTACTTCACGAGCACTGAACGACTACGCCAGCCTAAGGTACCATCGCGAGCATGCAGCATGGGCTTGAGGCTTGTCGCTGTCTTTTGTTTCTGTCTTTCGCTCTAGTAAGACACGGGCATAACAGTGGTCTCGCGTAACTAAGGGTGCCCGTGTGACAAGCTGGGCAAAAAGCGGCGCTATCGCTGCCGGCTTCGCTTGCGGAGCCGGAGGAAGGCGAAGGGATCGACATCACGGGCGCTCTTTGTGCGCTTGGTTTTGGTTTGAAGACGCATACAGTGGTGACACATTTCTTAACATTTCTGACCTCGTAGCGCCCGCTACAATTTTTTTAATCGACATCATATACGGCAAGGCTATATCGTATTGAGGTGAGCGTCAATTCTCCAACTATGTGTTATTCACTCAAAAATTAAAAAGAAATGTAAAAAGCTAATAGACCGATCTCACCAAGCGTTCGGCGCATGCGTGACGCCGCCATAACTTTAGTTCGCAGGAGGCAGGCAGCAGTGCACAAGACGGCTCGTGGCGCCTCATGCTCCACACGCGCAGAGCTCCAGCGAGGTTGTCGCACGTGCAGAAAGACTGATGCTCCCTCGATGCACTGCGGCAGCGGTGGCGTAGTCAAACTGCCTGGTGAGATCGGTCTATTAAAGATTTGTTTTTAGTGTTGTTTTTTTTACTGGCCGCCATGGCCACTCACTTGAACCTCTCAACGCGCTCAACCTTCCAAGTACTCGTATCCATTTGTGAATCAACTGCAAAGTACTTGTACACGCGCAGAAGTCGGGCGATACGGTGCGTCCCCAGCAACGTCTCCTCCAGAGAAACGAGGCGCTTGCAGACGTCACTGACATTACGTAACGTATACGTGTTTGACTCCATGGAAGTGAATATCGTAAGTTTTCCGTTCCTCGAACCAATGCCACCACACAGAGAGCAACAACGCGACGACCGTGAACCGCACGGTTCCACCCTGATGCAGAGCGGAAGCCTCCGTATCGACCGCTGTGCCGGACGTATACAATATAGTGCGTAGTACGTGATTGTTGTCTACGTAAATGTAGCCATAAATAGACCACCTGCCCGGAATCTCGGCATCGTACGTTACGTCCGTCCGTTCTCTTCGCCGGGTGAACGGAAACAAAGCCATCTTCCGCGAGCCCTTGGCCTTCGAGGTGTGTAACGGATGTTTTCCGGCCCTTCCGGTCTCCCACGCTGTGAACGGGAATTTACTCCATCGCGCAGTGTTGACTTCATTTAGTTCCCCCTTTTTTTTTTCTGCTTCCGGTCAGATTGTTGCGTCGCGCGTACTGTTCCGTTGAGCTCGAGCCGCGTCGTTCACAACCTTGACTCGTGCTTCGACGTCGCGGCATAAAACCATAAATAGTCAAAAACACAGTTTTACTTTTTTGTTAAAAAAACTACAAAAAGCCTAATAATCCTTTGATTGTACTATGCATAACAAACGTTATTCTCAGAGTGTTGAAAAGCAGAAGCCCTACCCGGTACAGTTCTAGTATAGATCAGTGGTCTCAAACTCCTTTGAGTGTGAGGGCCAGATAGCCCGCACCGGAAAGGTCGAGGGCCAATGTAAGAAGGGGGGGGGGGGGGTTGTAAAGATGTTAAAAGAAGAGTCCTCGTGCTCCATGCTTTTCGTAAACTCACAATGTTGCCAGTGACATCTTTAGATTTGTTTTGACAAGAATTAAAATGACACCGCCCCGCCAACGTGCTGGCATTTTTAATAGAACATGAGTCCAAGTACACTGTCGATCCCGTTGCTTAATTTACCCAGGAATTAACCAAGCTCAACATATGCCTCTAGAAAAAATATCAGTTAATTTGACAGTCCTTGCTTTCCTGACGTTTCGTACTACAACGCTCAACAAATACTTGTCTTTTAATTATGATATATTTTAATGCGAGAATCCGGAGCTTGTAGCTTTATCTTTGGCAGTTGTTCCTGGTAATCGGTAATTCGCGCTACCAAGATGCATTCTTCAGCGAACAGCTCGCACTTGCAGCCTATCGGACTTGTACATTAGGTAAAGCTGCACGGGAAGCAAAAAAATTAAAGCGAAACAAAGGGCAAATGAACAAAGGTAAGTATACACTTTGTGAAGACGTTAAAAGATCAGAGCTACTTTTTGAGCGAAAATGTATCGGCGAGATGAGATCGCAATGAGTATGGCGCAGGCAGTTTCTAGCACCTGAGACATCAGAACTGGGACTCGTATACTTGTTGCCTGCGGGCCGCGTCCCAGCGAGTCGCGGGCCGCGTGTTTGAGAGCCCTGGTATAGATCGTTTCGATACGTCCGATAATGATACGATGCATATGCGCAAAGGTCTTGGCAGAGTATCGGGTATCGCAATCAGAGTCATCGGAACGATCGAGTAAAACTCCCTAATTTGGATACCCCATTATAGATAACGTATGTTCGAGGCAGGCACGTAGCCAGGATTTTGTTTCGGGGGGGGGGGGGGGGGGTCCCAGCAAAATGGAAGATTTCGAGGGGGCCCGGGCCCCATGCCCCCTCCCTGGCTACGTGCCTGGTTCGGGGACGAATTGAGTAAACAGTTGCATCTTTGTCTCGTTATTATGGGAAACTTACATTTGTGGACGCTCTTCTTAAGTGAGGATAAGGGAAGTGATCATGCATATGATTCCCGACAGGCAGGAGAAATATCAGGCTTCGCCTCAGCCACTCAGTAACTAATATCTGAAAAAAATATATATATATTTGCCGAGTATGCCGTTTACACCAGATTTCAGGAATGCCTCCAAAACATACATTTGTCTTAGAAACTGAAGAAATCGACCATAAAATTCTGCATGCGCTGAGATGCAAGCACTTCTAAACTACAAAACTACAAAAAAAAATCTTTAGAATTTTGAGGAAGTTTTTTGTTTTGTTTTTCATGCGAATTAAACTTTGATTATGAGGCGATGTTGAACTTATCATTTAACGCAATAAAACGTGGCCAAAAACTGTGTGCATAAGGCGTGAGGTTATTAAGTATTCGTAAATCCAACGGCTTGCGTTTATTCCCCTTTCTTGTGTTCTACATTTCGGCCACCAGGCCGCGCCAGATTTCGCTGCATGCCCGCTTCTCTCCTTCACATCTTTTCCGCTGTGTGGCGCCGCTTTGCCTGAAGCTGCGAGTATATATAGCTTTCGCCTTTGCGATTTAGATGGAGGACAAGTTTCAAAACGTACTAACAAAGTGTTAAAGGACTATGAAAACTACGGCTCCAGCGAGTCAATCAGAGTCTTGGAGGAGTGCGTGACAACGTATGATTGGTGCACTATACTAGCATGCATCGCTGTGCACTCTTCCTGCTGAAAGCTGCCCCATGCTTTGCTCCGTCACTATGATTGCCGAAGACGGCCCGGGGGGGGGGGGGGGGGGGTTGTGCTATCTTTTGTTGAGTTATGCAGAAACTGAGTATTCTAAGCACATTTGCTCTTCGTATAATCTCGAGTCTTACTTTTTTTTGTATTGCCATTACCAGCGCACGCTGCATACAGAGGCATTGCCTCTGAGTCTTTGTTCGACAGTGCGCATGCAGGGAGCCAATCATTGTCGTGAAAAGGCGCAAGCATATGTAGAAAACGGATCACGTTTTCTTCATTTGGTGCGAAGCTTACGTGAATTGATTCTCTTCAACCGAATCGGGTACGTCTGAACGGTTACTGTTCGTCTGTTTGCTTTCTCCTTTTCATTTGCCTCCCAATTACTAGTTCATTTATATATTGCGTTAATGCTTTCTTGCATAGTACTTTTTTCTTTTCATACTTTAGTTTACGATTGTGCGAGTGCTTTCTGCATGGACTATATACCTATACTATGTAAACTTTATTTTGGTTATATATTGATATGTATACGTTTCATTTATGGTGCTTTCTGGACTGGTCAAGCTGTTTCTTTAACAGCTTTTTATTCCAATTTTTCTACCAACAATGTAATATCTTTGTTGGAAAAACTAATCATTATTATTTGCTTTGCCCAGTTCAATTAAGTTCCACCGAGTCCGTTCTCCAAATCGACGAAGGACATGTCATGACAACAAAAAGCCCTAAAATTCCGGACGTCCTCAGTCCACCCTACTTTGTCAACCCATTGTGTTCCATTCAACCTTGGAGCACTAGAATACTTCAACCGGAAGTGACCGCACGTAGGGCGGAAGAAGTGTACAAACAAAAAACACTGGCATTGAAATAAAAAAAAAAATAAGAACAAGTCAGTGGGGGCAGATGGTAGCCCTACCCATCCAATGCAGCGGCACATTCCATCCCGGGTGGGAGGAGGGTCCACTTTCCGCCAGGACGGCCCTCCCCGTCTCCCACGGCGGGAAAACTCCCATACAACTACTCCTGCGCACGCACACACACACTGTGGGAGAGTTTTGTAAGACCGCCGAGCCCTCACAAGGTGGATTTCACCGCTCGCGCCGCGTATGTATGAAATTCGCGCGCCACTGTATTTTTTATTTTTATTTTTTTGATTGTTGGTTTTGTTTGCCGAGGAATTTCTTCCGTCTATGGGAGTGACGGCAGCAGACGACTGCGCATCATTTTTCCCGGTCAATAGAGGGCCAGAAATGGCATCGAAAGAAGCGTAGCTAAACAAATTTTCAAAGCACGCGTGTTGCTGAAGTTCGTCGGTCGGCAATTCATTCGAGACCCACGGAATTTCTCCTATCTTTTCCCAGACATTTTTGCCCAACCTACCCCCCTTTTTTTAAGGTTATTTTTTGTGCTACTGAACGTACGAACGCGAGCCTATGGCTATGGCTTTCGAAGGTATACCCTCCCCTGCGCGAAAGCTCGTACAAGCTGCTCATTCTGCAGCGACGCTCTCGCTCCCATGTCTTGGCTACATCGTTTCGCCTTACGTCCGGACACAGCCGAAGCAATATCGAAACAACTTGTGAGATAGAGTGCAGACACAATGATGCCCAGGTTTCGTTTTTGATACATCATATCTCCAACTCTCAATCTGCTTAACCTCGTACTATAAAGCGCCCACTTCCCCCTATTACCGATGTTTGTTTTGTTTCTCTCTTTCTCGAAGAGTGTAAAATCGCCACATTTTCCAGGTGGGTAATCGTTGCACGGGGCCCGTTCGGCTGACCTTATCGGAGCAAACGAAAACGCATCGTTATAAAGAAGAACAGTTCTGAGTGCACGTTTCACGCGAACGGCGGAACCGGTGGCTGTCGAAAATCGTGACCACCTACGCTGGGACGAGCGAAAAACACACGTCCAGGTAATTGGCGCTTGCATCGCGCTCCCTGGCATCCATTTTTTTCGGTTTTGTCTTAGGTTGTATTTCTCTTTAGCATCCATCTTTCTATTCTCAGGCTGCAGCTACCAGTGCGTTCCGCGGCTGCTTATTCTTTCCTTTCCGCCTGATTTTAATTATTTTCCCAATCTTCTGGGACGGCACGTTCACGATTTCGCTCCCCAAGCGCGCACCGCGGTGGCGCCAAGTTTTGGGCGACCTCCGCGGCGCTCCAGGTTTCTGCGAGGACGGATGTACTGCAGTTTTCGGAATTCCGTTCGTGACGCCCGCTTCTCACGTTTTTTCAGCGAAGCTTCGGTTCGAAGGAATGGTGGTTTCAATAATGTTTGTGTGTGTATACTTGCACCAGCGGAATATTCGGTGCGCGCAGGGACTATAGACCTTTCCAAAACAAGAGCTCTGGCCGGTTCCATTTTCGGTGTTCGTGCGTGGTTTGCTCGCTTTCCGAAGCGACGAACATGCGCGTGCTGGGCTGAGGACTTGAAAATATATGTGAATGGTGTATAATATATATATATATAACAAAGCCTGGCAGATC
>JAZHYW010051774.1:0-18518 GCA_037355805.1 Ixodes ricinus
TGGATGGATGGATGAATACGGCTGAGCCCTTTGGATCGGGCGGTAGCTTACGCCACCTAGCCAATTTGTCTTACCATTTAAGCTTTAGAATATTTAAATGTGAAAACTATATACACTCCGCACTGAACAGAAAGTGAGGCTATAAAACCCCCTTGCCATCAGTTAATAAGAAAATACCTAGTTTTTCTCGTGCTTTCTGCCACCATTCACTTAATCTTTGCTTGGTAATCTCTACTGTCTTGTAATCCACTTTTCCTTCGCTGTCTCTAAAACCCAATGACTTTATTAAATCTATGTTGTCTTCGGTAGGCATAGGGTGAAGCCCTTCTACAGTAGAGTATCAAGTGCTCAGCCGTCTCGTCCACCTCTCCACAAGCAGCGCACACTGTATCCATTTCCTGGTACTTCGCTCTGTATGTTCTGGTTCGCAAAACACCTGTCCTTGCCTCAAACAACAATGAGCTTCCCCTAGAATTATCATAAATGCTTTCTTTGGCAATAACTGTTTTGTTTAATCTATAGCTTTCCAGAGCCCTTCTTTGACTGCATTCCCTCTAGCCACCGATCTCTTTCTGTGGCCTTAACTTTCTTCTTAACGGAGACCTGCTCTTCCGTAACCCCACTATAGCCTAAAACTTTCCTCTAATTTCCTAGTGCGCTGTCTCCGCTTTGTGTCTATACTCCTCATGTATAAAAGCTGAAAACCTTTCGTGCCCATTGCTCCCATCCATTGCCTCAACCGATCCTCAAATTCTATCTTGCTCGCAGCTTCCCTGCCCTCAAATGACGCCCACCCATGTCTCCTTGCACTCCCTGGTTTGGCGTTTTGCAATGCGCCCAAAGCCAGCCCCGACTGACCCGTCTAGCGACAACTGCCACCAAGCAGCGGAAAAAACGGCGCATACTAGAAGGGCTAGTGGGATGAGGGCGCCGACGAATGGCGAGCGTAGAAAGGTCACGGGTGTACGCGGCGGGGCTGCGGTCGAGGATCCGACCGGTTCTGAGCCTGCAAGCCTTCGGCGCAGGCCCTGCTGGTGATCTGGCCATTTGGCGGTATGGCAGCGCGAAGTGGCTCCCGTTCTGAACTGATCTTTACCCATTTGCTGTCGTTTGGCCAGTGAAGTGTTATGCGAAATAGTCTTTGATCGCGCAGCAAATGCAATACGAACCGCTCTGACCACCCGTTTCCATACAGCCCATCCAGAACGCTTTAGTGGCGCCCCCTCCGACAGTCGACACGGAGTGCGGCATCCATGAAAACTCGCTGAACTCACCTACCCCTCCTCTAGTTCACGGCCACTCAAGCCAGGACCTACGACGTTACGAAGGAGGTTATGTTTGCGTGTTTTTGTAATTCCAATTCGCCCACAACTTTTAAAATAAAGCAAAATTTGAGAAAAAAAAGTTTCATTCAGTTACTACGTTCAGTGCGCTCAGGCTCGGTGGAAATTAAAAACCAGTCAAAAAGTTGGGGCCCCTTTAATAGGAAGGAGTTTAGTAGATCGCTTCCGCCGTCACAACGCTCTCCGCAATCCCCTACGATACCCAGAACTCTACAATCAAGGTTATCGACGCGCAGGCGGAGTGGCGGCTTCTTCGTTGAAGAGGACCCAGCTGCAGGCTGAAACAAGGTCTACGAAACTCTAACAACTTTACTCCCTGTTAAATAGCAATTTAAATAGAAATTTAACACTCTAAAGTGCACTGGCGCCATCTTTCGGGCAGCCATGGAACACTTGCGATTTACGTACATTCCCATCTTTTTTGCGCATCATCCTTTCACTACTGGTTTCAAACCCTTTTGACAATGTTATAAACACCCACTTTCGCGTGTAACACGTACATTTGATCTAACAAATACTGCAAAACTTTCTCTCTAGTGAAATGCAGTTTTAGGGGCACCGCATAGATGGCGCCAGCATGACAGTGTGTTTTTTTGTGGTACGACATTACAAGAGGCCGTAATGCAGTCGAAATTTGAATCGTTGGTTCATATTACCACTGTTGGGTAAGGTACATCTAAAAAGTAACTTAGAAGTGCAAAGTAAATGAGAGGTTATGCATTTCAAGTAATTTAGTAAGTACACCGGGCGCGATGTACTTGAAGTAAAGTGCTATAAATACAATGAACTTTCAAAGTAAAGTACAAGTACTTTTAACAGAATCTTCACTGATGCCCTTTCGTTCTTCTATGCAGTGTTTCTCCTTCTTTTTTTTCTTTTTTAACTGCTATGTATTTCCAGGGGTAATCGAGAGTGCATAACTTATTTTCGGGAATGGAGGCGAATATTGGACAGTCAGCGGCCACATAGTAGTTTTACTCTCGCTGACGAACTCTATAACACAATCAACTTATAAGGCACTTATTTGTTGGACAGACCATCATTTTGTGATATAAAATTAACAATATCAAATTTGGGGAATGTATTTTAAGTTGGGAGTTGTACTTTCCTCAAAGCACCAGAAAAAATACTTTAACTAAAGTATAAGTACATACTTAGATAATGTACATTAAGTACAAGTTTACTAAACCTACTTGAAGTATTACTATCGAAGTATTAAACCTATTGAAGTATTATAACACTGCATATTACTAAAGATGATAAATATTCCTCAGAACCATCTCAGAAGTTCTGCCATTCCATTTGTTTTTTCCCAGTGCTATCATCCCTGTGCTGTCACACCCTGGGCGCTTTTGCAGAGTGTGAGCCATCAGTTATAGCTTCTTTGTTTTCTCTCTCTCCCTTTCCTGCTCTCTCTTCCCTCTCCTGAAGAGTCTGGAGAGCTTGGTTTTGACCACATTTGGTATCCAAATCTCTTCGACTTGATCCATCCTGAACTTCAGGCCCTTTCAGGAAGCGATTAATTTTCTTTGGTCGGGTCATTCACCCTCCCAATTCATCTCCTGAAATGCCCCTCAAAAACAATTGTCCTCATATGAAGGAAGCAGCCATCTTGATTCACCTCAACGACATATCTAACGAAGTCTAGGACTCCTCCGGCGGTGTTTGCGTGTAGGGATTATTGAACATAATAAAGAGAAGCCCTGATATAACGTCTTTTAGGGAGAGTCCCCAAAGTAGAAAAGATTTTCGCAAGAATAAATTTGCTTCCACCTGAAATGGAGCACAACTCATGCCCTCTATAGGTGCCTCCTGGCCACTGAAAAAAAATCTGCCTGATCCGGGATTCGAATTCAGGGCCTCTCCAAAAGTAGCGGCACAATCTACCAGCTGAGCTAACCAGGAGCTGAGAGTCAGTAAAGCAAACAGATGTTACCAGTCGCCACAAGCCTTGATCATAAGCACCGCAAGCGGAATGTTGTTTGAACAATGCTTTGCATTCTCAACGAAACAAAAACAAACTTCTACACCAATGTTTTGAATTGTATAAAGAAACCAAAATGAAGGAAGGACATTTGAGAATGCTGTATCTATTTGAGGATTACGCATCTTGTCTCAGGGTATTTTAGAATTCTTGATGAAATCTCATCGACACCCTGAAATAATTCTCCAGTTTGAGACGTGTTAGTTGTCACACGGTGTGCATTTCATCTTCGGGCCTTTCTGTTGAGAAGCTCACATTCACAGCTGCACAGGTCTGCCCGCATCACACAGGATGGGGCTTACAAAACTTTTCTTGCTAAAATGTCTTGCTGCTTTACACGGAGACAAAGCTTCAACATGTTTTACGTACATACTTTCTCATTTCCCAGCTGCAAAGCTTGGTAAATAGGATCATCCTGACGGACAGCATGACTGCATTTCTTACACACGTCAGTGAGCTATAAAAGAGGTAGAGTGCTGACGTTGTCGCTGCATTTAAAGGTTATTCAGACATCTCACCGCCGTAGCTAATGAAGAAAAGACACAGCTGAGTGATGCAAAAGACCAGTGCGAATGCATTCTACCATTCCTGACAGAAAAAAAAGGCACAATCACGGTCATGGTCTTTGAGTACCTAATTTTGTGTCAAAGTAATTAAATGCTGTGCAAAGGCAAATGGCATAAAATATTGTAACGTGAAAATATGAACAATGAGGCCGTGAACGGTAAGGCCAGGTAAAAATGATAGGTTCCCAGGCGAGAGAATCCCGGAGGCTATGTGTTGGCACATAAAGGTTGACCATGACTGAGCCACTTGTGATTGTTAGAACCAAGAAGTGTAAAGAGGGAACTGTGTCCCACAAAACATTTTTTTCGAGTGTCTGACATCGACTCAGAGAGGCTGATGAACGCTTTGATTGTCTATTTTCTACCTCGCAGATGGTCGTGGGGTTGCTTCTGCTGTCTTCTGCTGTGAGATATTTTATGATGCAAAGGACTCGGCAAGAGCTGTACCCATTTGTTTCAACTTCAGTTGCTGAAAGTTGTTCAACCAAATTAAATGCCCTGAACCTAATTTTCGTCAGAGCTAGTCTGACAGATATAATAATAACAATAATAATAATAATAATAATAATAATATTAATAATGCTCAATTCGGTTTATAAAAGCCCGGATGACAGAAGAAAGGCTTTGCCTATACCATAAAAGCCCAGTGTACCTGCTACTCAAAACTTGCCTTCATGGCCAGGGAAAAGAGGGACAACTACAGTCATGTCTCGTTAATACAGACCCTGTTAATATAGCTACACCACTGTATAGAAAAGGTTTCGGGGGATGAATTGGATAACTACATGCATTTTTGTCTTGTTATTATGGTCCACTCACATTATGGACGAGTGTCGGGGAAATGGAGGTGTCCATATAACCGAGGCATCATTTCTCCTGTATTGTTATTGCAAGATTGCTAGCGTACCGACTTTACCTGTACCCCGACTTTACCCGTCCCTGTACCCAATTTGCTAAAAAACAGCATAAGCTTACTTTTTTATGCATGTTTTGCAAGTTCACATTATGCAAGCAGCATAATAAAAAGCATAATAAAAAATAATATTGTCTATTCTCCCGGCAGCTGGGAGAATAATTTCCGTAAAATTCTAACGGCCGTAGCCTCCCATGGGCGGTGGCAATCAGTTCAATAAATGACGTTTCATGAACAGATTGTTTCGACAGCTCAGATTAGCTTTTTCTGTAACGAGCCGCCACAGACTGTCGCTGTGGGTGGTGTGCACGGGTGGGCCGGTTAGGTTAACACGCGCCCCAGTGATACACACGCGACGAAATGTCCATAAAGCATGAAATTCGCGTAACGAGTGACGATGAAACGTTAGTGTCGATGAAACGTGTGTCCATGAAACGTGTATCCACGGAAAGTTGCCCATGAAACGTGTTTCCACGAAATGCCGGGGAGTATAAGAAGGCACAGTATTCTACCGATAGTTGCCACGTGATTTCAGACAGCCAAGGGGAGGCAACCGCGTAGGCAGAATTTCGGGGGAAATTATTCTCCCGGCTGCCGGGAGAATAGGCGCTGCCTAACAAAAATAATGGGGACAAACTTATTGTAAAACTTGGTCCTGAGTCTAGACTAGAGTAACAAACTCTTAGGTCTCGTGACCCCAGCTTTTGCGGACTATCTTAAGTGTCTACGGCCACACTGCTGTACCTTGTAAGTCGTGTAACACAATTCCAGCTACTTTCGAAATACCTCCTGTAATTTAGGAATGACTACCTGCACAACTTGTTCAGCAAATCAGAGGTGGCTTTCGCACGAAACGGGCTCTTTGGGTCAAGTCCCTTAATTCTTCTCGCCAAATCACGGATGGCCCTCGAGAGCTTGTTGTACCTGCAACAAAATGCATTATTTATTAGCAAAACCACACGGCCAACGCCAAAGCAAGCTCGCGAAAACAGACGCCGAGAACCACCGGCGATTTTCTCTACTTCGTGCAGTCCTCTCGCTTCTGTGCATGAAGTATTTCCTCATCACCTTGGACCCTCGTGTAGGTTGTTGTCGACTTCCCATGATATGAAATCAACCTTTTTCAGGAGCTGCTCGTGAAACTTCAATTTTCGGACCATAACTACAATACACGACAACAAACGCATTGTGACCTTGCTACCACGGGTAGCACAAAACGTGTATTGCTTCTGTGCACGCCGCTCGACGCACAGCCAAACGGACGTTTGAGGAAGAGTGGAATCGACTGATTCTGGCTGATGCCTCGACGTGACGTCATACAAGCGTCTGCTCTGCGGGTCGGTAACTGCCCGGCGGCCAGGGACACCTAATGGCACCCAATGACACACTCATCTACACGGCGTCGATGTCCCGGTACTAGGGTTCCTTCATGTCATGAAGGCACTCTACCCGGTACAATACCGGGACATCGCCGCCTCCTGTCATGTTCCAATTAGTCAGAGGCGCGGAGCTGGCCGATCAGAGAAGGCGTCGATGTCCCGGTCCCGCCATGTAATTTATGTAAAGCCAGTCCCCAAAACAATTTAGATTTTTTGTATGTTAATGCAATAAATGCAAAGGTGCATTAATCCTGCATCGCCTGCACCGCAAAAATAAACATCGCATTGCCGAACGTTCATTCACCGCCCAAATGTAGCGCTAGCGGTCCGGACTAGATGCCAAAGTTTCAACACTAACCGCTATTTCATTTGAAAGTTATAAGTTATTTTGTAAGATTTTAAACCTGAAGATGGGGCCCATTTTTGCTCGTTTTCGGTAACTGGATCGCCATAGATCTTCGTGTAATCGAGAGCTGTGTCGGCCGCAGTTTTCCCATGGAAAATTTCAGAAAATAACATAACTTTTGGATAAAACAGCGGTAGTGCTGAAGCTTTGGCATCTGGCCCGGAACGCTAGTGCTAAACTTGGGCGTAAAATGAGTGTTCGGCAAAAGCGTAATATATATATATATATATATATATATATATATATACAGGGTGTTTCACGAAAGGTGGACAAATTCGATATTGCGAAAAACTACGCGTCGCACCAAAAAAAGGCTTGTGTCGTTTTGGTCCTGGGCCAGGGACCATTTTAGGAAAATTATTAAAGTCCGAGATAATTATATTGTTAATTATTTTTGCGTAATTAACTTTTTATTATTGGGTTTAAGGGCATGGTTTCACCAGTGAAAATTGCTCAGCATCGTCAAAAAACACTAAATCAACAAATTGCAGAACGATAGAAAGCGCGCGAAGCATTTGCAGCTTTCTGAAAAACCGCACAAATTCGACGGGTTTTTAAGTTTCGGTTTGTTATCGGAGCGCATCTCCGCCCCGGCAGCACCGCGCCCCGTGGAGAGATAGTGCAACCAACCTCTGCTGCGTCGCGCGATGACAGCGCAGCAGAAGTTGGATGCACTATCTCTCCACGGGGCGCGGTGCTGGCGGGGCGGAGATGCGCTCCGATAACAAACCGAAGCTAAAACCCGTCGAATTTGTACGGTTTTTCAGAAAGCCGTAAAATGCTTCGCGTGCCTTCTATCGTTCGCCGATTTGCGACGCTGAGCTGTTCTAATTGAAACATGCTTAAGCAATATTAAAGTTAATTTAAAAATAACGACTTATCTCGGACTTAATAATTCTAAAGGCCTGGCAACCACGACCACGTGTATACGTATATATATATATATATATATATATATATATATATATATATATATATATATATATATATATATATATATACAGGGTGTTTCACGAAAGGTGGATAAATTCGATATTGCGAAAACTACGCATCGCAACAAAAAAAGGCTTGTGTCGTTTTGGTCCTGGGCCGGGGCCTTATTTAGGAAAATTATTAAAGTCCGGGATGATTAGGTTGTTCATTATTTTGCGTAATCAACTTTTTTAATATTGTGTTTAAGGCCATGGTTTCAATTAGAAAATTGCTCAGCATCACCAAAAAACACTAAATCAATAAATTGCAGAACGATAGAAGGCACGCGCAGAATCTTAAGGCGTTCTGAAAAACCGCACAAATTCGACGGGTTTTTAAGTTTCGGTTTGTTATCAGAGCGCATCTCGATCCCGACGGCACCGCGCCCCGTGGAGAGATAGTGCAACCAACCTCTGCTGCGCTGTCATCGCGCGACGCAGCAGAGGCTGGTTGCACTATCTCTCCACGGGGCGCGGTGCCGCCGCCGAGGCGCGGTGCCGCCGGGGCGAGATGCGCTCCGATAGGAAACCGAAACTTAAAAACCCGTCGAATTTGTGCGGCTTTTCAGAAAGCTGTAAAATGCTTCGCTTGCCTTTTATCGTTCTGAAATTTGTTGATTTAGTGTTTTTTGATGATGCTGAGCAATTTTCTAATTGAAACCATGCCCTTAAACACAATATTAAAAGTTAATTACGCAAAAATAATTAACAATCTAATTATCCCGGACTTTAATAATTTTTCTAAATAGGCCCCTGGCCCAGGACCAAAACGACGCAAGCCTTTTTGTTGCCACGCGTAGTTTTCGCAATATCGAATATGTCGACGCGTACCTGACTATCACGCGCCAAGCAACGCGCGCACGGCCCGGCTTCCATAAAAAATCGTTTCCATCCCATTGAGTGGACGCGTCATTTTCATTTCTGCCGGCCGCACATCTTCAATATATATGTATATATATATATATATAATAATAATATATATATATATATATATATATATATATATATATATATTGGGGATGGGGGGCTACTGTAGGATTGGGTTCCAGGACTAGAAGTTGAGTTTGGTTTGGATCAAAGTTGGCCACCTGGGAAGTTATAATTTTCTTGTACCACTGATGAACTTGGGTGTCCACACGAGACTGCCTGCGTTTTGCTGTTTTTCGGTTCATTCATTTGAAACATATGCATAACATTTCACTTCTTTTTCTTTTTATTCCCCCCCCCCCCCAATCGACGTAATTAAACAAGGTGAAACGGTAGAAAATATGCCAGCCACGTCTACACGCCTTGAGAAAACATAGCCACTCGTAGAGTCAAAGAGTGAAAGAACTTATTAATGCCCGTCTACTAAATTGACGGCCAGATAGTGTCAATCAGGTTAATAAAGCGACGTCTTGACCAAATTATTGACGGAATTATAAAAAATTAAAGAAGACTAACTTAAATTTTTTGTTTTATTTATTTATTTATATATATTTGTAAACAAGCTCACCCCCAAACACAGGTAATGGACCTTTATGATCTTCTCCCTTTATCTCTCCCTCCCTCTCTCTCTCTCTCTATCTTTTATCTGTGTTCCTTTGACCTTTGTTCGGAAGGAGTACACACACCAATCATACGACTTTTCAAATCTCGCTGCCGTGCTGGAACATGAAAACTAACTGCTGAAGAAAAAAATCCTTCACCAAAATATAAAAAAACGAGAAAAAAAAACGCATCGGAAAGAATAAGGAAATGGCACTAATACTATAAGAACCAAAGAACCCAAGCGCCATAACACAGTTTATTGTAGAATCTTGAATCTAGTAAGTTCACGAATGTTCCCGGGCGAGATTTGTTCCCACGACTCCTTCGGTATACGTCACGTCCAATCTTTCCGCTCCATTATTTTTTTCCTTCTTTATCGCTTTTTTATTTTTATTTTTTCAATCAAAACTTCGAGCAGGGATGCATATTCCACGCGACCTTACCGGCATCGATCATTCTCCCAAGTTGCATTGTATCTAATTCGTCGTATATACAGAAAGGTCCCACCCGCCACCACGCAACACGAAGAAAGAGTCAAGAAGGTTCGGTCATTCCTCGGTGGTTGGTCGCCGGGTTTTCTCTAGGCTCCGGATCCCAGTAACGATGAGAACGGCAGCCGGATGACACGCGAGCTATCATTACGCAGCTATGCTGCTGACAAGCTGCCCTCGGCGAGTCTCTTCTTCTGGCGGACCACACAAGGGTCCCGACTCTTCTCTCCAATCTCGATTTTCTTTCGCGCGGACTACCGCTGAACTAACTCGTGGAAAGCTTGTCAGCTGCTTTTCTTTCGACACCCTAGAGCGCCTAGATTGCAGAGTGTTTACAGGCCACGCATGCGCAACTTGAGCTGGGGCAAGAGCCTTCCTACACCGTGAGCTGGGACGAGGTGACGACACAGGGTTGATCGTTGGCGCAGCAGGATGCATCCGTCATTAAATTGTAAAGATTCTCACACGGTTGGAGTTGTTCCTCTCTTCAGTGTAGGCTCTCTGCGACACTCCCGTTCTTGCACCGCTTTGCTTCGTTTCAAATTTGGAGGCGAGGAGATCTTGGAAAGTTGTAAAGAATCCACTTTGTTGTTGGTCCGCTCGCGGATGGATGGATGGGTCACGATTTGACCTTCATCTCTTAGCGAACAGTGGAGAGGCTCTCTTGCGACTTCGGCCGGTCACGAAACATCGAATGAAAAATAGAAGAAGAAAAAACAGAAGTGAAGAATTGAAGGGGATGAGAGGGGGACCGAAATTTAGAACTGAAAATTGCGTTCAGCTGCGGCGCGACTCCCAAGACGCAGCAGATGGCGAGGCGGCCGACGGCGCGCGCACCTTCTCGGAAGATGCTGGGTGTTTGAAAGAAGTGCCACGGGGTAGCGCCACTGGTTCGTAGATTAGGTACGGTTGCGTGTTACTTGGAGATGCGGGCCTCACGTCGTCGATTGAAATTATTTTTTGAGGCGATAAAGATCTCTGACATATTCTTAGAGTAAGCGTGGCACAGAAGAAAAGTAAATAACTAAAAAAAAAAAATCGATTGGGATTTTAAAATAAGAGGGGTCGTTCCAGGCGATTTGTACGTCAGTAATTATTCCTTCTCGTTGAAAGCCCGATGAGCCTAAGGGTCAACTATTATGGACGGTAGCGATAACTGCTTAAATAAAATTAAAATAAACTGACAGAAAATTTGGAAATTGCCGGGCATAACCATGTAAGGAATGCGGAGAAGCACGCCCAAATTTGTGGTTGGTCATATTCCCTCACCCTCTTCCTCTGGTTAACCCAAGATTTAAAACAAAAAATGGAATTCGTGGCAAATTGCTGGGCAATATGCTGTTGCACACGCGAAACGTTATAGCACCATGTGACATCAAGCTGACTTGACGTCAATTTTCCCTCTAAATTTAGCGGGAAACTAAATTAGTTGTAAAGCAAGTGAACACATCCGCGGCAAAAGGGGCGCCAAGCGGCAGTTTCCATAGCGACTAGCGCGGGCCGTGTGTGACGTGGCGGCTAGGCATAGGTCCACGTCGCAGCGTCCTGGACTGTTGCTATGGGAATCACCGCGCGGCGCCCGTTTTTGTCGCTCATCGTTCCCTGCTTTAGTCACATGTCAAAGGGACGTTGATTTTCCCGCTAGTATTTAGCGGGGAAATTGACGTCACGTGACCTAAACACCATTTCAACTTCCCTGCTAGATATAATATAACGGAGAAACTGAGTTGGTATGAGGCCTGTGACGTCCCATAATGCAACACTGCGCGCGTTGCACCATGGGGACATCACAGGCCACTCACGAAATCCGCTCCACGAAATGCGGCTTCAGGAAATCCGGAGCCACTATAGTCGAAAAACGTTTCAAATTGAAGAAGAAAAAACTTTCAGCCTTTCCACTTAGGTGAAGAAGGAAGACCAGTGCAGCTGTACAATGGAAAGTAATGGTCGGCCGCAAGTCAGCAAGCCAGAGTGGAAGGCTGTCGCCATCTATGAGCGACGGCGGCAACCAGATACGCGGCTTGCCGCCGTCACTCATAGATGGCGAGGTGTCCAGAGTTCGGTGTCTTCATTTCTTTGAGGGGACACGATCCTGGGGAAACTATAGCCCTTAACAGCTCCGCTGTAAAAACAAAGCAAAAAGGCACGCACGTATATTTTTATTTTAGTTACCAGCACTCATTAGCAACGAGTGCTGGCCGTTTCTGTTACGCGATTAACTGCCGTGGGCACTGCAGTGCATATGCAAACAAGGAAAGACGTTGAGCAGCACTCATAAACTCGTATATACATATGCTACACTGGGTTACAAGAGGAGAAAGTTCACAGGCGAGCTGGGTTACGAGACGACATCATTAGCAGAACCCTGGGATCTAGGAGAGTAACGTACTGAACAACTCTGACAGGTCTTTTTTTTTTTATTTTACCTTTTTTTGACGGTTACCCGGGTCAGAGAAAGGACACTTGCGTCATCGGACGCATTGTTGGGAAATGGGGCGCAACGGCGCGTGTTGCACAGCCTGAACAAAAAAGCGAACTACTGTTTATTGTTTTCGCTGTGTGGGTCATTACACTAACTTCGTTTCAGCTTGGGTCCGACGCAGCCGATGCCAAGGCCATTCGGGCTTCCAGCGTCCCCGCTGTCGGCGTCGCGGCAGCATACAGGCACTGTTCAGGGCTACACGCTCGCCAGAGGATTGAAGGCAACCGGACCTGCCGAAATGAAGTGATAGTGACCTTGATAAGCGGAAGCCAGGAAGGTAAATTAGCTGGCCGAAAATTTGCAGTGGGCGCTATGAGGCGAGGAACGTCACAGTTGTATAGGCACTGGGTCAAGCGTGGAAGATGGGCCTTCCACGATTGATCCAGTGCTGACTATAACGTCAGCAAAGGGTTTCTCTTCGACGGAAACAAGAGGGATGGAAGAACTTCAATATTTAACGGTGTTGGCAGAGTTGGTTTTGGAGCGCAATGATTTCAAGCTCCCACCGTGCTCATTAACAACACCATCGAACTTGCTGTTCGCAAGGTAATGACGTCACGAGAGGGATCCAAACGAGGGCGCCACCAAAACACCTATTTTCCGCAGGAGCAGTGAGTGCGTGCGCGTGCGCAGTTTTTGATGGGCGCTCGAGATGCGCAAGTGCACGTGCGCCCCTAGCTTCTGATTGCATATAGCCACCGGACGCGTTGTCCGCGAGTGCAGCGTGGTAATAATGCCCGTGTCCCACTAGAGCGACAGACAGAAACAAACGACAGCGACAAGCCTCAAACCAGAGTCTTTCGCGATTTGAGAGGCTTGTAGAACAAAGCAGGCTAACTCAAACACGAGCATCATGCACGCGAGGGTATCTTTGGCAGGCTTATATCGCTCGTGCTTACTTCACGAGCACTGAACGACTACGCCAGCCTAAGGTACCATCGCGAGCATGCAGCATGGGTTTGAGGCTTGTCGCTGTCTTTTGTTTCTGTCTTTCGCTCTAGTAAGACACGGGCATAACAGTGGTCTCGCGTAACTAAGGGTGCCCGTGTGACAAGCTGGGCAAAAAGCGGCGCTATCGCTGCCGGCTTCTGCTTGCGGAGCCGGAGGAAGGCGAAGGGATCGACATCACGTGGCGCTCTTTGTGCGCTTGGTTTTGGTTTGAAGACGCATACAGTGGTGACACATTTCTTACATTTCTGACCTCGTAGCGCCCGCTACAAATTTTTTTAATCGACATCATATACGGCAAGGCTATATCGTATTGAGGTGAGCGTCAATTCTCCAACTATGTGTTATTCACTCAAAAATTAAAAAGAAACAAAAAGCTAATAGACCGATCTCACCAAGCGTTCGGCGCATGCGTGACGCCGCCATAACTTTAGTTCGCAGGAGGCAGGCAGCAGTGCACAAGACGGCTCGTGCCGCCTCATGCTCCACACGCGCAGAGCTCCAGCGAGGTTGTCGCACGTGCAGAAAGACTGAAGCTCCCTCGATGCACTGCGGCAGCGGTGGCGTAGTCAAACTGCCTGGTGAGATCGGTCTATTAAAGATTTGTTTTTAGTGTTGTTTTTTTACTGGCTGCCATGGCCACCACTTGAACCTCTCAACGCGCTCAACCTTCCAAGTACTCGTATCCATTTGTGAATCAACTGCAAAGTACTGTGTACACGCGCAGAAGTCGGGCGATACGGTGCGTCCCCAGCAACGTCTCCTCCAGAGAAACGAGGCGCTTGCAGACGTCACTGACATTACGTAACGTATACGTGCTTGACCCATGCGAAGTGAATATCGTAAGTTTTCCGTTCCTCGAACCAATGCCACCACACCAGAGAGCAACAACGCGACGACCGTGAACCGCACGGTTCCACCCTGATGCAGAGCGGAAGCCTCCGTATCGACCGCTGGGCCGGACGTATACAATATAGTGCGTAGTACGTGATTGTTGTCTACGTAAATGTGTCTACAACAAGAACCACCTGCCCAGAATCTCGGCGTCGTACGTTACGTCCGTCCGCTCTCTTCGCGGGCTGAACGGAAACAAAGCTCTCGCAAGCCCTTGGCCTCTGCAGGTGTGTAACGGACGTTTTCCGGCCCTTCCGGTCTCCCACGCTGTAAACGGGAATTTACTCCATCGCGAGTGTTGCAGAGAGTTTCGCTACGCGTGTGATATACGGAAACGACTTCATTTAGTTCCCCCTTTTTTGTTTTTTGTTTTGCTTCCGGTCAGATTGTTGCGTCGCCGCGTACTCGTTCCGCTGAGCTCGAGCCGCGTCGTTCACAAACTTGACTCGTGCTTCGACGTCACGGCATAAAGCCATATTTAGTCAAAAACACTGTTTTACTTTTTTGTTAAAAAAACTACAAAAAGCCTAATAATCCTTGTGATTGTACCGATGCATAACAAACGTTATTCTCGCAGAGTGTTGAAAAACAGAAGCCCTACTCGCGTACAGTTTTAGTATAGATCGTTTCCATACGTCCGATAACGATACGATGCATATGCGCAAAGCCCTTAGCGGAGTACCGGGTGTCGTTATCGGTGTCATCGGAACGATCGACCAAAACCCCTAATTTGGATACCCCACAACAGGTAACATGCTCGGGGAAGAATTGATGAAACACTCGCATTATTGTCTCGTTATTATGGGCAAGTTAATTGTGGACACTTTTTCTATATTGAGGATATGGGAAGTGGTCAAGCGTATGAGTCCCGACAGGCAGTGGAGAAATATCAGGCCTCGCCTCAGCCACTTCATTAACTAATATCTTTAAAAAAAAAAATGTTTGCCGAATTTGTTGTTTACATCCGATTTCAGGAATGCCTCCAAGACATAAATGTTCCTTAGAAACTAGAAAAATCTACCATAAAACCGTGCATGCGCTGAGGTGCAAGCACCCTAAACTACGTAGCTTAAACGAAAGAAAAGGAAAGTTTTACAATTTTTGTGTAAGTTTTCTTTTCATGTGATTTAAACTTCGGCTAGAAGGCGTACGTATTGAATTTATATATCATGGAACGCAGTAAAACGTAGTCAAACACTGTGCGCGTGACTTGAGATTAAGTATATCGCAAACCCAACGGCTTGCATTTAATCCCCTTTCTTCTGCTTTACATTTCGGCCACCAGGCCGCGCAAGATTTCGCTGCCTGCCCGCTTCTCTCCTTCGCGCCCTTTCCGCTGGGTGGCGTTGCTTTCCCTGAAGCTCTTTGCGATTTAGATGGAGGACATGCCTCAAAACAATTGCTAACAAAGTGTTAAAGGTCTATGAAAGCTACGGCTCCAGCGAGCCAATCAGAGTCTCGGAGGAGTGCATGGGACAACGTATGATTGGTGCACAATACTGCCATCGGTGTGCACTCTTCCTGTAAAGCTGCCCCATGCTTCGCTCCGTCACTATGATTGGCTAAGGCGGCCCCGGGGGGGGGGGGGGGGGGGGGGGGGGCGTTGTGGGATTTTTGTAAGTTACGCAAAAACCGAGTATTCTAGGCACATTTTCTCTTCGTATAACCTCGAGTCTTTCTTTCTTTTTTTTGTTTTTCGTATTCCCATTACCAGCACACGCCGCGGACAGAAAAATTGCCTCTGCAGTCTTTGTTCGACAGCGTGCATGCAGGGAACCAATCATTGTCGTGAAAGAGGCGCAATCAAATGTAGAAAATGTATCACGTTTTCTTCATTCGGTGAGCAGCTTACGTGAATTGATTCTCTTCAACCGAATCGGGTAAACTTGAACAGTTACTGTTCGTCTGTTTGCTTTTTTTATTATTAGTGTTTTTTTACAAATTTTATTTTACGATTGTGCGAGTGCTTTCTGTGTGGACTATATACCTATATTTGCGTATACTTTATTTTGGTTATAGATTGATATCTACGTTTCATTTATGCTGGTTTCTGCTAGCTGTTGTATCTTAGGGGCTGGGACTTGTCAAGCTGCTTTTTTTAACAACTTTTTATACCAATTCTCTACCAACAATGTAATATCTTTGTTGGAAAGAAAGCATATTCGTATTAATCATTATTATTTGCTTTGCCCAGTTCAATTAAGTTCGACCGAGTCCGTTCTCCAAATCGACGAAGCGCATGTCATGACAACAAAAAGCCTAAAATTCCGGACGTCCTCCAGCCTCCACCCTACTTTGTCAACCCATTGTGTTCCATTCAACCTTAGAGAACTTGGAGCACTTCAACCGGAAGTGACGACACGTAGGGCGGAAGAAGCGTACAAACAAAAAACACTGGCATTTAAAAAAATAAAAACAAGAAAAGAAAAACATGTCAGTGAGGGCAGATGGTAGCCCATCCATCCAATGCAGCGGCACATTCCATCCCGGGTGGGAGGAGGGTCCACTCTTCCGCCGGGACGGCCTCCCCCGTCTCCCACGGCGGGAAAACTCCCATACAACTACTCCTGCACACGCACACACACACTGTGGGAGAGTTTTGTAAGACCGCCGAGCCTCACAAAGAAGGATTTCACCGCTCGCGCCGCGCATGCATGAAATTCGCGCGCCACTGTAGACTTTTTTTTTTTTTATCGTTGGTTTTGTTTGCCGAGGAATTTCTTCCGTCTATGGGAGTGACGGGAGCAGACGACAGCGCATCATTTTTCCCGGTCAATAGAGGGCCGAGAAATGGCATCCGAAAGAAGCGTAGCTAAACAAATTTTCAAAGCACGCGTTTTGCTGAAGTTGGTCGGTCGGCAATTCATTCGGGACCCACGGAATTTCTCCTATCTTTTCCCAGACATTTTTGCCCAACCTCTTTTTCTTTTCTAAGGTTATTTTTAGTGTTAACGAAGGTACGAGCGCGAGCCTATGGCTTTCGAAGGTACAGAGCGCGACACTGTTAGCGCAAACAAACGACCGCCGGTTTTTCCAGTTTTCTCTTTGAAACCAAGAGATGTCATCCAAGTTATCATTGCTACGGAAAGAGCGCATTTAGTTCTATAATGTGAGCGGTAAAATTTCGTGCTCGCTAATACTATTTGGAAGTAAAATGCGGAAAGGCGCCGATGTCGTGTTCGCGCTAGCAGTGTCGCGATGTACACCCTCCCCAGCGCGAAGGCTCGTACAAGCCGCTCCTTCTGAAACGACGCTCTCGCTCCCGTGTCTTTGCTACTTCGCTTCACCTTATACGTCCGGACACAGACGACGCAATATCGAAAAAATTGTGGGATAGAGTACAGACACAATGATGCCCAGGTTTCGTTTTTGATAAATCATACCTCCAACTCTCAATGTGCTTAACCTCGTATCTAAAGCGCCCACTTCCCCCTATTACCGATGTTTGTTTTGTTTCTCTCTTTCTCGAAGAGTGTAAAATCGCCACATTTTCCAGGTGGGTAATCGTTGCCTGGGGCCCGTTCGGCTGACCTTATCGGAGCAAACGAAAACGCATCGTTATAAAGAAGAACAGTTCTGAGTGCACGTTTCACGCGAACGGCGGAACCGGTGGCTGTCGAAAATCGTGACCACCTACGCTGGGACGAGCGAAAAACACACACGCGTCCAGGTAATTAGCGCTTGCATCGCGCTCCCTAACATCGCTTTTTTCTTCCTTTTTTTCCCTTTTCCGGTTCTGTTTCACGATGTATTTCTCTTTAGCATCCATCTTTCTATTCTCAGGCTGCAGCAGTGCGTTCCGCGGCTGCTTATTCTTTCCTTTCCGCCTGATTTTAATTATTTTACCCAATCTTCTGGGACGGCACGTTCACGATTTCGCTCCCCGAGCGCGCACCGCGGTGGCGCCAAGCTTTGGGGCGACCTCCGCAGCGCTCCAACTTTCTGCGCGGACGGATGTACTGCAGTTTTCGGAATTCCGTACGTGACGCCTGCTTCTCACGTTTTTTCAGCGAAGCTTCGGTTCGAAGGAATGGTGGTTTAATTATGTTTGTGTGTGCATGCTTGTACCTAGGAATATTCAGGTGCGCGCAAAAACTATAGACCTTTCCGAAACAAGGGTTCCCGGCCGGATCCATTTTTGCTGTTCGTGCGTGGTTTGCTCGCTTTCCGAAGCGACGAACATGCGCGTGCTAGGCTAAGGACTTGAATATATATATATATATATATATATATATATATATATATATATATATATATATATATATATATATATATATATATATATATATATATATATATATATATATATATATATATATATATATATACATGTGAAGCGACGTTGTTTTTGCGGGCTCAATATTTCGCGAATTCGGCGAAGTGCGGTTTTCAGGAATATTTCGCGGGCTCGAAATTTCGCGAATAAGGGTGATATGCTATGCATTTCTTACCATAGAAAAACGTATTCGCGGGACCTATTTTTCGCAATATTGTACAAGTCGCGAAATCCGCGAAAATTAAGTCCTCGCGAAAATTAAGTCGTTTACAGTATATATATAAATATTTTCTCCGTTACATACGTATAGACATAGCCTCCTCTATACCGACAAA